>JAYJLU010401061.1:0-13141 GCA_036873645.1 Minona dolichovesicula | reverse complement strand
AATAGGTGTCACTATATTCTTTGTAACTGCTCTTCCAATTGTTTACCTAATTTAAATACTCGTAGAACTGATATGTCTTATAGTAAATGCCCAACTTTTCTTCCTAGTGCAGTAGAAGATAGTCCAATTATACTTCCAGTCTTCGTAATAATAGTTTTTTCCCCACTTGTAATAATATGCTCTAATTCTGTATTTTCACATTATTATATTACTCACTATTTTCTGATTCCCATTAAGCGTTCTATTATGTACTACTATTACGATCCAGATAGGTAACTTCAGGTATGTTTTCTTGAAACGTTTTATTTACCTACTTATAATATGTATTAGGTATTTTTTTAAAGATTATTTGTTCCAGCCATGTTTTTATTTACCCGATCAGATGTAATCTTAACTCATTCCCATGAACAATTAGGGTAATACCCTATTACGTCGCATTTATTTATACTAATTCTTTTTAAAATCAACTTTCAAACTACAAAGGGATAAAATCAGATCAACCGACAATATGGTTGTTTAGATTATACAATTATAAAACTTTTTATGTATTGTATTTAAATAGGTTGTTTAATGACAAAAGTTTCGAAGATGAAATGAAAACAAACTTTACCCATCAAATTTTATTGTTGAAAACAACAGAATTAATTAATAAATTTCCCATCAATAAATCAATTACAATACCGAACCCTCAATAATTGAGAAAAAGTTAACAAAACAAAACGGAAAAGAAAGCAAGAAAGAAAGGGAGAGAAAGAGAAAGTAAAATGGATATTTTCCAATAATGAAACATATAATACACGGAAATGACCCTATTGCATGATAGTTAGTACATCTAGTATCACAAAATGAAACAATATCATAATTATAGCAACAATATCTCTAAATTTAAAGAGGACCTATTTATTATACACACATAATCACTCACAGATAAATGAATGAATTAGTAATAAATTTTCCATTTAAAATGGACGAATACAACTGCGAATGATAAAAACAGAGACAGTAAAATGCTTTCAGCTCAGATGATAGATAGTTATGCAGCAACTACAATCAATGATACTATTTATTCGTGAATATGTAGAACAATAATAACATAACGAGTGTACAAATCAAGATAAAGATAAGACGTTCTAAATCGGACAATAATCACATTGCTTTAAATGAAAGCGTCTGAAAGTGAAAACGTTAATACAATATATAATGAGGTGTCTGTGTGTGTGTGTGTGGGAACATACATTGATTGGGTGTGTCTCGATTTAAAAAAAAATCACTATCACTTCTGTATTAATGACAGAATTAGATAAAAAGAAAATTGTACCTTCTTTTAAAAAATATTAATTGATTCCTGCATTATTAGTTCATTACAGAAACTCTAATTAATTAAACAAATATTACACAAACACCTATATCATCGCGGTAAAAAGGCGATAAATAATAAATAGAAAACATCGGCGTGAAGAAAGGTTTACCTGTGTGATGAACAATAAACAAGAAATATCTTTGAAAAAGAGAAACAATATGTATATTAATATGTAGATATATGTATATGTATATATATATATAATATGTATAAATAATGTGTATATTTATTATAAGTCTATGCTGTAAAAACTCGCTTCGACGGCATTTTTTAGGCTCTCATTCATCCTCACACGAAACAATTCAATAACAACAACTCCAGTCTCTAGGGTGCTAATTAAATAGTTGTTCTTCTAACAATAGAAATTAACTACTAAAACGCGTCTGAATTAGATTTATTAGAAGTCAAAATGTCATCCTCACCCTCTATGCAGGGGGTGTCCGCCATAAATGTGACTAAATATTCCAAAAGCTACAGGGTTGTGTCTCAAGCTTTACGGGAAACGGTTTAAAACAGTTGAATTTAAAGACATACGATTTAATGCACGTAATAGGAGAAGGATAGGATAGATAAGAATGAGAAACAGAGAAGAGGATAAATGAGAAAGAGAAATAGGAGGAGAGGATAGAGAAAGAAATAGGAGGAGAGGATATATGAGAAAGAAATAGGAGGAGAAAACAATTCATGAACAAAACATTCCAGGGGATTAAGTAGTTTTATGGAGGAGGTTCCAGGAAGTTAATAAATTTCCAGGAATTTCCGGAGGCGCGGACACCCGGTCTATACGGATAACAATTATTATAGATCGGATCTATACTTTAATATGAGCTGTAGACATACGTACTTATTTGTAGTTGAATGAGACACTGCTGAAGCAGCCATTGAGCGAGAATTTTTCTGCATGAAAAAAGGGGTAGCAATTTCTGTTGACAGTTTGATTTATTTTCCGTTGAAAAAAGAAGAATAAATATATTGATTAGACTTGTTAGCAAATATTCAAATAAGAAAGTCTAAACGAGATCACAATTATTAGAACAATAATACTGTTGTTGTACCTATATAAACACTAAAAGCGTTTTTAAGAAATATCGTTAAATATTCTTCTCATTCGATCTAGCGGAGCAAATCTATTATTGTAGATAAATGCAATCTTATGATGAAAGAGGAAGGAATAATAACGACACGATAATATACAATCACTAAGCAAATCAATATAAATTAAATTTTACAGCCCAATCCATTAACACAAGCTTTAATAATAAATCAATTATAATATGAATTGAATTACTTTTTGATTGATCGCAGTTTGATTCAATTAAGAAGAAGAATAGTTTTAAACACAAATATTACAGCGAATACAACCTACAAGAACCTCACGGACTGCATTAAATATATACATATATATGATTATGTATATATTAAAAAAACAAACCCCAATTTTGGGATGCACGAATGAGATAGATAGAAGAATTATCCCACAACACTCACTCACTCAATCACATCACATCACAATAATACTGAATGTGATGTGAATATAGTCATTCCATTTTGGAGTGTAGGTCACTGGTGGTGCTGCCGTCCTGTAAATGTTGAGATTGTTGTTTGTCCGCATTAGTAGTGTCTGCAGTATTATTATTATCCTGTAGTGGGGAGTGGTGGTTCAATATCTTATTATTATTATCAGCGGGCGCGCTGCTCTTTGTTGTTGTATTATCGACAGGTTCCACCGCCGCCGCACTGACACTGCTGTTGTTGTTGTCTCGATAGTCGTCGGTGGTGGAGGTAATGTTGTTTAGGTCCGCATGATCGATGGACGGTTGCGGTAGAGTCGAACTTTCTGAGGAATTCATTTCGGAATATTTTTGAGGAGGTGTTCCCTGAGGCAATGAATTGTTATTGTTATTATTATTATTCGATTCAGTGATAGTTTTGGTTTGATTTTGGTCGACATGATTCATGGAATCAGTATGATTTAATTCACTGGTAGATTCTGTTTTAGGACTGGTGGTAGTCGTGGCTTCTTCCTGATTCAAATTAGAATGCTGCGTTTGAGAATCATTGATTCTCACTTGTGGACGGTTCTGCTGGTCCTCTACTGCTACATCACCACTACCACCAACAGCTTTCACCGATGATTCACTCGGAGCCGGGGGAATATTTTCATCTAAATAAATGGACATACGTAGATTGAATTCATTACAATTCATAAATGTATTCTATATAGAAATAAAGTTAAAAATGCCCCTTAGTGTAGTGAATTTAGAAAGCTAAAATTACAGGGCTGGAAAAAAGGAACCGCAACACCGCAAAGTTTATATATTTTTTAATTGTTTACCTACTCCATGGCAAAAGGTTCTTTGAGTTTGTTGTGAAACATTTTATTTGCAACAAGACTTTTCTCGATCATCATTTGTAATACAAATATCTTAACATTCTTATTCTTATTATCTCGATTATAGCGTTCAGCTGATAGTTATATAAGAGATGTATCATGGTACAATCAATGGCATTCTGAAATTCGCGAGGTAGAATAGAAACTTTCCGAGAACAAACATCCCGAGGGAATTTCTGTGGAATGTCATTGTTGTGGACATATATATATATATATATCTGTTATATCGCATGCTAAATAGAAATATGACCGCAGTTCAAAAACAAAGTCCTATTCAAAGCAAACGATTATGAATAACATCCAAGTTAATATTTTTTCAAGGGAAATTCTACGCTGAGGTCAAACCTCATCAAATTATTTTAAAAGTTGTATAATAAACACTAGAAAATATTGCCAATTTTAGTCTCTTAACTAATATTTTCTATCACAGCCCTCCAACTATTTTCTATAACAATCCTCCAACTAATATTTTCTATAACAGCCCTCCAACTAATATTTTCTATCACAACCCTCCAACTAATGTTTTTTATAACAGCCCTCCAACTAATATTTTCTATAACAACCCTCTAACTAATATTTTCTTTCACTAACCCTCTAAAATTATCCATCAATTTTATTCTAATTATTCTAAAGCTCTACGCATGAATAGATTTAAATTACGGTGTCGAAAGAAAAATTTGTTTTACATCTCGGTAAAATCAATATAGATGAAGAAATTCTATCGTCAGATTTACTCGGATATTTATCGGATAATAATGAGTTAATTAATATGAAGTAATTTACTATGTTGTATATTATTCACGTGTTGATCGTTCGGCAGACTCAAACTCTGTGACATGCGCTCCATATGAGCTAAATCCGATTGTTGACTGCAGACTAACGATGGTCGCGTAGCAGGCGGACCGTTTTCCATTGAGGTCACATCGTCAATATTTGGCTTTTTGATATCGGAAACGTCACCTTCAATAAAGAGAACAATGAAGTGTGAGATTTATGTAGATGTTAAGATATTCTCAGATCAGCTCTATCAATTACCAGCGTGTCTGCCATAAATGTGACTAAAAATCCCATGAGTTTATAATTATTAATAAATGGCTGTGTCTCAAGCTTTACTGTAAACTTACTGCAAACAAAAGTGATAAAAGTATGAAATTTAAAAATATACGATTTAATGCACGTAATAGGAGAAAGAGAGAAACAAGGGAGAGGATAAATGAGAAAGAGAAATAGGAGGAGGGGATAAATGAGAAAGAGAAATAGGAGAGGATAAATGAGAAGGAGGAGTTAAGGAGAATTAGTGGAGAGGATAAATGAGAGAGAAAGTGAAATAGGGGTGAGGATAAATGAGAAAGAGAATAGGAGGAAAAGGAAAATTTCATGAACAAAAAAATTAAGGAGTTTTATGGAAGAGGTTCCGGGAGGTTTCAAAAATCCAAGGAGGTGAGGAAAACCTGAATTATGTATTTCTCGATTGTCTAGTTCTAGTATAAATTAAATCATATTACCTCAAACAAATTGAAAGATGAAGATTTAATCGTCATCTTAAGTATTGTGATCAAAAAGTATTCGCTTACATTCTTCAGCTGAAGGTGGAACAGGCTCCTTAATTTGGTGATCTGGGACGGGTAGCAGCGGTTTTTCTTCCACAGCTACTGTGGAGGTTAACGGTGCCATCTGGGCAGCATTATTCGCATAGGAAATGTTGTCCGAGCTGCCAGATACGCCGTGCTGTTGATGTTGTTCCATGGGCTGATGATAATTAAGGTGATCAGCAGGAGCAGATGTGAAGGACGGCTTGATTTGGCCTGAATTAGGGGGCGGAAGATACGAGGGTGTTGTCATATATGGGGGTGGATGAATACCACCAGAGTGGTTAACCGAGTTGGGAGGGCCGACTGAAAATATTGGATAAATTAATCAATAAATATTCAGCTTGACTGTTTGTTAGAAAGACAGCGAGCGGAATATTAAAATTACACCATGTCTCTCTATAGTAAACTCTATAGTAAATATTAAGCGCATACGGATTTGATTCTGTGAGATTGGAAGGTGATTAGGTGCCATACTGTTAGACATTGGGTGCATAGGTGGCTGACCAGTTACTGATGAGGAGCAAGACGGACCGGGACCTGACGGATCATATTGATGAATATTCTCCAAGCGAGTGATCAGACGCTCGTCTTCATCCCCAAAATCACCGCCCATTAATGTAGGCTCACCGACTATCATAACATCCTGAAATACAGCACATCAACAACATTATAGAATTTTCGGGCTGATATTTTCCAGTCTTATCACTCTCAAAATATTGAAATGCATATCGATCATGGTTGACATCCGGCTGATAAATTCCTATCTCCACGCACCATTATAAAACTAACAATTTCAATTTATCGCTCTCCTAAACGCCTTCTCTGATTTTAATAATTTGCTCATTGAAAGAACGTATACATTAAGAGCTTTCCAAAGATATATAAAGATTGTTAAAATCAGAGAAGGCGTATAAGAGAGGCGATGAATTGAAATTGGTTTTTATAATGGCGGAGATAAGGAACTTGTCAGCTGCGTGTAATCTACAACCATCGATATGCATTTCAATATTTTGTGAATGAAACCTCTGTATTACTGTCATTACTCTGATATTTTCTTGGAAAAGCAATTGCTATTTTAAAAGTTAAAGTTTAGCAAATAAAATTGAGAAATCGTTTTAAGAATATTTAGACGGGAAAAGGAATTGTTTAATTGTTACAAAAATTAGAGTTTTCTGTCTCCACTTTTCCCCAGCTCTTTGAAAATCCAAGATTCGCAATTTTAAAACAAACAAACAAGCATACACACGATTTTCCTACTTTTATGAAAGCAAAGGAGAACTGCTAAGATTCAAACCTCTTCCTTTGAGACTTACCTGCATTACACTGGATAGTCTTCGTAATTAAATAGGAGTCGACTGAAGTCGACAATATTTGATTATTCTGTGTCTAATAAATTAGTATTCAAATCCGATTTACACTAAACAAATTATTTATAAAAGAGACGCCGTGGAGAGTATCTTACTAGTATTTGAGATGATGAAGAGAAAAGATCAAATATGCATGCATTGGGGATTGATGATGTTAACTGAACAACATTCAACGAGTACCTATTGTAGATAATCTGTTACAACAAATTATCATTGACTGACTGTGTTCTTCTCATCGACTCGACTCGACTCGATGCAATTCAAACAAATGTTATTTTCAAAGACAATTATTATTCAACTTACTCCAGGTTGAGCCATATTAGGAAGAGTCTGAACTGGAGGAGACTGTTTTCGTTTCGATCTACCAGATCCCATTTCATTGTTGACACTGGAAGTTTTTCTTTTCCGTCGTTTACTTGGTTGCCGAGTTGTTTCTTTAATTAGAAAATTATTATGTAAAATAAATTATGCATGTACATATGTATATCCCGAAAATTATTGAAGGGATCTATTTTCTAACCTGGAGGAGCCACCATTCGCTGCCATTTTTGAAATAAGGTTGTCTTGAGACAATCTCTGGGTGTTAAACTATACGCTTTCTGTCGCGACATCAACTCCTGCATTGGCTCAAGAATGACACAGAGACGAAAGAAATTTAATGTATTGTTTGTAATGCCAGTTCGCGTTAAATTCTTTGACAACTGTTCCAAGAAATTAGGGTCCTAGTGAATAAAAAGTATAATCTCAGTTGATAAAAATAATTCTTTCAAGCAAAAATATATTTGAGCTGCAGCAATACATTTCAATTATTTGATAGGAAAATGTAATATTTAAAACAAAATATCAACTTCATTTAGACGACTATTCTCCTACAAGTGTTTTAGGATTCACTTAACCACCCTAACTCGTGACACATGTAGGAATTGGCTGCAGAATATATTAAACACAGAGTAAAACGACACTTGCTTATAGATATTTGTATATCGATTAGTTCCTACCAAGTGTCAGAAAATCCTATCTCCACCATTATAAATTGATGAAGTTCAAATTGTTATAACGACGAAACGCAATGAGCGATTTTAAAAACTCTTTTACCAAATTGAACTGGAAAGCGGAACACTTTTAATGATAAAAACATTTATAATTTAGTATAATGTAAATAAAATGTGTTTTCTTGCGTAATACAGTTCCACAATACTGTATTTACAATACATTTACTGATTGTAATATTGCAATTTATTTCACTACGCGAGAACTGTTTTTGTTATTTGCTTCAATATAATTTTTACATCATGTTTTCAACTTCAATCTGGTAAAAGAATTGTTAAAATCACTCATTGCGCTTCGTCGTTATAACATTTTAAACTTCACCAATTTATAATGGTTGGAGATAGGATTTTCTATCGTTTGGTAGGAACTAATCGATATACAAATATCTACAAGCAAGAGTCGTTTCTCTCTGTGTGTACTTACTCTGTGATCATAACATAAGTATATTATTCTTGATTTGAAGTCTGGAAGCTCCTTGGCGAAATTCAGTTATTTACTGGGTTTAATGAATATAATTCTTAGTAAACATTTAATTAGAATTAAAGACATGATAAAATGAGATTAAAATGATATTCATATTCATCAGGAGCAAGAATGATAACATTATAGAATTGCATCGTGACGAAATTGAATGTTATAGTTTGTGTTAATCGGAATGTTAAAACCAAGAGTTATTAAATCAAATTTCAAAAAATTCTTCTACCTGCATCGATAGCACAGAGCGCATGACCAATTCCTTGTGCTGCTTAATTTGGAATGTCCAACTGCGAATGCGCATTAAATCGTCAAATGTGAATTCCAGAATGAGTCGGCCCTCCACAACCACACTGGTGGGGAATGGTCGCACCATGTTCATCACCATATTCGTGTTTTCTGCGTCGAGGGTGATGCTGGTAGTGTGAAAGGATTCGCGTGACATGCGCAACAGATAGTACAAGTCGGAGCAGCCGCTTTCGAATATACTGCGAAAGTAACGCGGAATCAGGGTGCGACCAATAGCTTAAACATGCAGCGATGAAGATGATGTCATTATTTTAGAAATTTTTATCAATTCTTCTTATATTCTGCTGAAGTTTATTCAATGGATAAAAAGAGAAAACAAAGTCAAGGGATGCGATGGTGCGTCACTTATCACAAATTGACACAATCAACCATAGAGTATTAACAGTCTTACAGAGGTTTAACTCTCAAAATATTGAAATGCACTACGATGGTTGTAGATTAAATCCGATCATTAAAATCGGCCGTTGTGCTTTGTCGCATTATTTGATAATTTGAACTTTGCCAATTTATAATGGAGGAGATATGATTTTCTATCACTTGGTAACTCAAAATCGTTCAAAATACCTACTAGCAAGAGTGGTTACTCTATACTTCCTATGAAACTACAATTTCAATTTATCGCCTCTCCTAAACGCCTTCTCTGATTTTAATAATTAGCCCATTGAAATAACGACAACGTATACATAAAGGGCCGTATTCTACAACAAAACTTGAGTTTCAAGTTCAGCTTGAAAAATTATTCAAAATTCTATTTTAGATATTTTGCCAAACTTTTTTGTCATAAATCAAAACTTCAATCACCAGGACGAAATAAAAAACTTTTCAAGTCGAACTTGAAGTTCAAGTTTTCTTCTAGAATACGGCCCTAGAGCTTTCTAAAGATAGAAGAATTATTAAAATGCGATAAATTGAAATTGGTAGTTTTATAATGTCGGAGACAGGAATTTGTCGACCGCGTGTAATCTCTAACCATCGACATTTCAATATTTTGAGAGTGATTAGACTGTGCATTCCACTCTTCCACCAAAAACCATCATTTTCATGGTATATTTAATTATACTAAAAACTCAAATTTTCACTAATCCGGAACAATAATTAATGTTATAATAATTTAGCACCACATCAATATTTCATAGGAATTTATTTTTAGCAAACAGCATTCATGATGTGCTAAAATTCATGTTTTTAGAATGAAATTTCCCTAATTTTGACACACCGGACCATCACTATGCTAAGTTATTATTGATTATAACAATTATTATAACTTTTCGTCTTTTCGTAAACACAATTCGATAGATATTGAGTTCGACTACTGAGCAGAAGAACTCTCATATCGTACTGTGTTTTCGAAAAGTGGGAAAAGCGGGAACTTTATCATTAATCATTCTAAGTCCAGGAATTCACATTGAAAACAAATTATATTAAACTGAAATTTTCACTTACTATAACGCTTAGGTCCATCTTCCAACATAAATGCAACTGTAAGAGTGGCGTCATCTTCGAAGAATTCAGTTGCAAATGAATCCCACCATAAATTATCACAGTCCTGAAAACATTTTATATAGACTCAAAATGTGAATTTTCATATTAAGTAGGTAATTAATAATAATGCTCAATTCGAACCTACCTCACTACGCTGCTGCAAGCGTTTGTTAATTTCAAATACTCGATAATCTGGCTGACTCATGTAGGGAGGTATTCGAGGGTGCCTGAACAACAATATAATCAGAAATCACTGCTGCACAATATTCAAAAAATCAACTTTATATAAGAAATATGTTTCCCAACTAGGAACCAACAAACCTGTAACACAGTTGTAATAATCATTCAGAGATAAGATAAAGAACAATATTAATATATGATTGAATCAACAGTTTGCAAATCACTGAAACTATCACACAATTGATGAAATAAAACAATCTAATCAAATTAATGAATGCAGATAAAGACTCAACTTATTGCGGAATAGTCACAATTACTTTAGAAGAGATAAACATATGTGACGCTCAAAATAAATTAATATCTACGCGTTTATTATTACTAATAATTTCAATAAAATTGAAGATGCTAAGAAATAAAAAAAAACTTTTATGACAGCATAAAACTCAATCTTATTATCGCAGAGATTAGAGTTTAAAAATGATATTACAAATGGTTAGGGGTTATGGAACCAACTTATATATTAATTAAGATATTACCTACCAGCCGATAGAACGGGATTGTTTACACTGTTTGTAAATTGGGAAGCTTAAACTGTTAATGTTTTAAAGATAATATGAGAAGTACAAGATGGTAGCTCCCTTAAATTAAATTAACGTGTTATAATATACATTTAACATTATTTTTAGATAACATTAACATCATTAATGAATTACGGTTGCATATGCGGGTGTCCAGGATGAAGATGCATCATCTGAGGATGTGGTCCCATAGGGAGTCCTCCATGGTCTCGAGGTTCATGTGGTCCACCTGGCATAAGTGGCATAGATCCAGGAGGCATCATCTGCATCATGTGGGGAGGTCCGGGTGGACCTGACACAGGACAGTGGGGCATGGATGATGGCATGCGTGGCATATGACCTGGAAATGGCTGGGAGGGTGGAGAATGGCCACGTCCTTGGAGCTGAATCCCTGAGTCCAGAATTGTAGGATTTAGTGACTAAAAATAGAAATTGTTGAAGTTCGTCATTATGCAAGGCAATTTTTAAAATTAAATTGGAAAATATATATATTTAATGGAAATATCATTCTTTACTTTGACAAATTATTACATATTGTTAGAATTAAATAAAAGTATACAGTTCCTGTTTCTTTTCCTACCATGCAGGCACAAACATCTTTCTTAAGTTGATATGCAACCAGAGATTCAAAAATCCATTATGATTAAAAGGGTTAGAAACATTTACCCTTTATTTAATTCTAGAAGACCAAGAGTTTATTATAAGACTGATGCCCCTCAAAACAGGTTTTTTGGCGCAGGTAGCAGAATTGCTATTGTGAGAGAAGTAGTGGATGGATTGGGCTGATATTTTAATACAATGTAGGTATTAGTTAGTGCTAGAATGTATTAAAATTTCAATACAATCCCCCCCCCTAGTTCTCACCAATATTATTTTTATCCAGCTACTACACAGAAATGGGATGTGTGGCTCAACAATATTCAATTAGAGGAATGAGCAACAAGGAACAAGAAGTTTCTTGTCCAAATTCAGAGAAGATTCAAATACCTGTGGAGACATACAACTACTGTGCAACAAATTCATATTTACAATCTTTTTAAATGATAAATTTGCATATATAAATAATTCATAATCCAAAGCATGTTTTGAAGATGCTTGGCTGACTTGATTATAATAAACCATGGCCTTTCTCCATTTCCAAGTACAGTGCACTCTGTTACCTTTGGGAAACTTTCAAAACTATTCAATTATACGATGTTTAATATTTAAATAAAAATGAAGTATTTTATATCTAAGAAAGATGATTGTATTTAATAATTCCACAAACTTTTTCACTAAATGTTTTGACTACAAAAAGATGGATTTCCTAGAGACAATTTAATTTTCACTAAATATGACATCTTTATACAAAATCAGTCAGTTTAGAAATGAATTTGAAACACAATTTTATCATGAATTATAGGAACAGGAGAAATAAATCCTCCTCTAAAAAAGAGACATTTAATCTGCATGCCTGACTTCAGACCAATATGCTGAATAAGTTGGCAAGCTGGTTTACCTAGCAATTATCACATGTGTTTGGCTCAGCCGCAGAATTAAGCCTCAGCCTTAAAGCCCTTATCCATGTTGCACTGTGTCTATCAATCCAAACTAATTTCAGATCTCATGGTTCCGTGACTTTATTCCAGCCAATCCCACAAACGGGCATGGTTTCTCTATTAGTGGTCCCAGATTCTGGGACCTGTAGAGAACAGTGAGATATTAATAAGTTTAAATCAATTCTTAAAATAGAACTTTTTCCTGTCTGATGACCCTTTATCTTTATTTTTTCCCTCAACTGTATTTATGCACTGCTTTTTAATCATTTTTCCACGCTGATTGCCTTGAAGGCAGATTTTGTGGTTAAAATTATTTAATAATAATGTGTTTGGTCATTAATAAATGTATTAATTAGTTATAAAGTAATTAAAATGTTTATTATATTTTTTAAATGTTATTAATAAATTGTGATAGATTGTTTTCTATCATTGACTCAAGACAGAACTGATGTTTGAATGTGTAATCTTTATTGTTCTGTAAATAATCTTATGGATGGAAATATATAAAAACTGAAAAAACTTTCGATCAAGCAGAGTGTACTTTAATCTTGACAGTATTACAAAGTATGACAACTAATCTTTGGAGTGATGTATACATAAAACAATTGATTTACATTTTCTATGTTACTATGTCATAGAAAAAACAAACATGCAGTATCAATAGAATCTTACAAACTTATTAAGAATCCTATAGTTGAGATTAACACTAGAACAGCTGGAAATTTGTTATACCTAGAACAGCTGTTGGAAACGAATTCCTGACCAAACGAGTTCCGAACTCGTTCGAACCAATTTCTGACTTTTAGCTGGTCAGGAATT
>JAYJLU010399950.1:1246-13145 GCA_036873645.1 Minona dolichovesicula | reverse complement strand
TCACGGATAAACCATCGATATACAGTTCAATATTTTGAGAGTGAAACCTCTGTGTAACTATTATTACTCTATGGTTTTCAGCATATAATTGTAAATGTAAACATCAAATAATCGTAAATGTTCGTAAAACATTTTCGGTTATTCGACTATTAGTGAATTAGCGATGTGATATAAAAGAGTGTGTAAATTAACCAAATATTCGGTTTTGAACTGCGGAACTTCACATGAGATAGAACGAAAGCTTGAGTATCGATTATTTACAACTATCATGACTATCATGTTGTTCATTTAATGCTCGATGGAACAGCTGGCATAGAATCCATATGTTAATATTCAACAACATACCTACTTACTGTTCGTATTTATTCGCACTCTCACGTTATGGCGAATACTTCTCACGACTGTCGATCGATATACCTACAGTTCGCTGAAATTAGAATTGATGCAAATTGTCATGCCACTCTCCTGTCTGATGGATTTAAGTATTCCACGAAATAAGACCAATAGTACATATTTATGTCATGAAGCAATGATATTCAAACACTCTGACAATTTAGCGAGATAATTTTTTAAGTTTTATCACCTGGTTTTAATCATAGAGAAATCACAGTAATACAGAGTCTTCACTCTCAAAATATTGAAATGTATGTCGATGGTTTGTAGATGACAAAGCTGACAAATTCCCATCTCCCCGCCATTTATAAAACTACCGCCTCTCCTATACGCCTTCTCTGATTTTAACAGAGAACTTCACTCATTGAGAAAACGTATACATTAAGCGCTTTCCAAAGAGATAGGAATTATTAAAATCAGAGAGGCGATTAATTGAAACTGATAGTTTTATAATGGCGGAGATTGGAATTTGTCAGCCGCGTGTAATCTACAAACCATCGATATACATTTCAATATTTTCAGAGTGAAACCTCTGTATTACTCAATGGTTTTAACATCTAATTCTTTAAAAGTTTTAAAACCTACGCTGACCACGCCAAATCTCATCAATATACGCCTACCTGCTGACTTTACGAATTCTTTATCAACTTTATAAATGATTCCAGTTTTTGCCAATCATGAAGTGTAACCATGAAATTCTTGATAATAATGAGCATTCATGGACTCCTAAAGGAGAGAGGAGGGTCTGATCTCTAGATATGAGCCCTTTTACTGGTTTTTGTTTTATTAAATAAAGAAAAATACGAAATGAGTTTGAAAAATATCGACTAAATTGATTTACGAATAAAATTATACTTTATATATCAGAAATACTATAATATAGTGTTTGTTTGTTCGGGCTTTGAGGACTAAGAACAATTTCAATTTGAGGAGGTATGGATTTTGTTAGTTGCTGGCCACTTACCTTCTATTCTTCTTTTGTGACAAAAATTATTTAGTACCTATTCATTTCAATTGTTTGTTTACTGGTTTTTAGATTCAACAAAAATTATCAGGCATGCAATTAAACGCTTCTAGTCAACAAACTATGAAAAGCTCGTCTACATTTCCTGTCCCAAATAATAATGAAGTGTCGTCACATTTATGGAATTGAAACTCTCGTTTGTTTTATGATGTTTCCTTATTCACACTTATCTCAATTGAATTTTTTCACTACTTTGAGTAAATCTATTTTATGTATGTATGTGCTGTGATTTTTCTGTTCCATATTTTAATACTGACTCTAATAGTTGTATCAATTAAATTTTAAAATTAAATAAAAGTGTCATCTATTATTAGTCCAATTATTTCTGTACACATAGAGGGCCAATTGTTCTCCTTTATATTTTTGTTACTATATATATAAACTTGAGTTATAATTAAATTGTGTCAACCCCTGTCAAGGATACAAATTGCATCTTGTATTGCATTTGTTTGAAAGCATATATACTTTATTTCAATCTTTTAGTTTCTTCAAAATTATACGTACTTGTAATACCTAATATGATAATCAAACTTATACGAGTTCACTATATAATAATAATAGTTTATTTGGAAATAAGATATTACAATGAATGAAATATTTATTTCACGGGAATAAAATACAGCCTTTCGGCTGATCTAGTTTATTCCTTGAATATAACATGGTTTAAAAATAATTATGAAAGTATATGTAAAATTATAGGTACACATAGTATGAAGTTTAAGATACATAAAACATTACAATTATCCATTAAAGAAATTTAGTAAAGAAATTGATTATATAATTATAATAACCAAAGATATTAAGTACCTATACGTAAGTATTTTATGTCATTATAACTCTAATGAAATTTAATCTATTTTCGTACTGTGCTTGTCTGTTTCACAATATTTAGTCTGGTCAAATGACCATGACAACTCGGCACAAGTAATTTTCGTGCTCCCCTATATAGTTTTGTTATATGATGTTATATAACATCAAATAACCGCTACTATAATTTGTAATTCAATTTACTAATAATTTAACCGGCGTGTAACAATTGGGTTGAAAGGCTAATTTTGTTCTCTTTAGTCACGATATCTTCAATAACGTATATACGTACGTCCATATCGTCGGTGAGTCGGTAACGCCCTATGTGCGAAAAGTCTGTTTTTCAAAAATCGGCTTTAACTACTTACTATTAACTATTTCTTCAACAAAGGGGATTGAGTTAAATTTTAATACGATTTAGGTATTATAGGTAGACCTAGAACGTATTAAAATTTCAATACAATATTAATCCCCCCACTGGATATTTGAATTCTGTTTTGAAACCTGAATCTATTGTATTATATATGCAAATAAAAAAATCGAGAGAACCAATCTCATTGAACAATATGATCAATTTGACTGACAAAGGGTATTTTATTTTTAAAGGCATCGGTAGCTTGTAATCTACTTGTATAGTTGGTTACAAAATGTGCACATGGCTTTGTTCACATATTTAATTGTTATGCAAATAGGGCTATACACTCTTACATAATTAAGTTTTCATAATTAATTTTCCACCTCTGTATTGCATAAGCACAAGTAAAATTAACAGTTTTGTAAAACAAGTACAGTTATTTACTGTTATTTAAATAGCACTCAGTTAAATAACTCAGCTGGCAAACTTTCCTCCCATCTGCACATGCGGCATTACTTGAGATTTAAGACATTGCACATAATAGGGCTTATATTACTCTTATTGTAGTAAATTTAAGTAAAACGCAGCATATTACTGCGTTAAAAGTTGATATTCGAAAATTTTGCACATGGCCGATTCACCGACGACATGCAAGTTCGTTTTTTACCTCCCGATACTGCTCATTTGAGCTGCTTCGAGGAAAAACGACTTACTATACTGCTCTTCTATTTGAATAAAAATTGATTCCTATAATTAAAGTCAAACACTAACGTCATATGACATGTTTGAACTTTGTATTTGTGACTTTTAAGTTGTATTTACAAGTGAATTTTTATGATGAAGTGTAGAATATCAATTTTTATGCAGTGTTATATATGTAACCTTTTGATAAATATGATCATCGAAACGATTTATCACTATTTGTCAATATCTGTCAAAATAAATCACTATTTATTTAAATGTATTAAAATTATCATTTATTTATATTTTTGATAAGTTTTCTTCCGAAGATGCTAGTCACAAATGAAGGATAGATGACTGATTTCTGGTATACTATAATATATATATTTCCCGCAAGATAATGTTTAGCTATGTTATGGCTCAAATGATTTCACTCTATATTCATTATAATTTTTCAGTAAATAAATATATTATTTCGCTAGGAACTGATTGTCATTTGACACTAAAATATAATTTTAATTTCCTTTATTTTTTATAAATTCAAACTGTAAAATAATATCAAACTTGTACTACCTAAAAATATATGTACAAATAAAAAATCAATTATGCTGCAGAAATGTTTGGCAGCACTTACAAAAACAACTTTAAATATGAGCTTTTCTCAGAGTTGAACACAGATTGATTCAGACTTGTTCACTACAACAATTAGAATAAATCAATAATATGTATATATATATATATAATAATAATAATAATTAATATGCCTACATAGAATTTAATTTGTCATTCAATGTGATCTATTGTCTCATTGATAAAACTAAAATGATTTTAGAAATACAATTATAGAGGAAATGTCAAATTATACAAATTAATTATTATAACTTGTACTAGTAACTTGGACCCACTTGTTTATATGGTAGACATCAACTAATCAAATTTCCATTAATAAGCTGCCACAACCTTTAAATTACCTATTACTAATGTTTTTAATTGGTTGTATAATTTGTATTTGTCATAACATAATAATTTAATCACAGTCCTTGTAAACATCATTTATAGTTTATAAATTTTATATATTTTGGTAATTCTATCTTTATTCATATTTTAATTATTATTTCTCTACTTCTCCTTCATTTGACTTTGATTCATCATGAGGCTATAACTAAATAGCCATCTAGTAAAAGTTAGACTATGACATACTCTAGAATATTATCCCCAATCCACTAACAAATATATAGTCTAGTACAACTATAAATCTGCACTTTGTTATTAATATATATTCATATTTCTAGCCCATTGAGTCTTTCTTGGTTTCTTAAATTTATCTATCAAGCACATTGAGTGATATTAATATAATTTTTAAGAATTTAAAACTTTTAAAAATCATTATTTTAACACTTGACTAAAAACCATTAAAAGTTATTTTTAAAAATGAATACAATGGAGATAAGACAAAAATGGTTAAATATTAAATTTTGGTTATTATGAAAAATATTTAGGTCTCAATGTAAGAGATGCATAAAGCTATGTTATGAGATACTTTTAGAATGAAATAGATAACACAAAATTTCGGTTATTACAAAATAATAGAAGACATGTACAACCACGTTTAGTACAAAATCTAGGTAGTTGCGCAACATTCAGATATTCTCTCAAGCTCATTATAATTATTTGTAAAAATCAATCAACCTTTGACCAACTACTCCATTTGTGTTGCAGTTTATTTATAGTTACTATAGTAAACAATCCCCTGTCATTTCTATGAGAATGCAATACCAGATCATTGCCTCAACAAACTTCTCCACTGGTGTTGAACAATCTATTTAATTATGTAAACTCGGCTGGATACATTAAACACTCCCTTTTCCACTAAATAAAGAAGAAAGGTAACAAGATTACAGAAAATTTAGAGTTTGTTTTATATGGGTATGATAAAATATTAGACTTTGCTAAATTGGACCTGCTAACACTCTGTCTAATGTTTGAGTTGGTCTCAAGCCCATTAAACAGAAAGGAATGTTTTTTAATGCTTTGTTTAACACAAAATTCTGATAAAACAAAAAGATACACTCAGTCCATTGAATTTCATCTTATCTGAGTTCCACTGTAATTTATTTCTCCAAATTAATGTCTTTAACAGTTTTAAAACCTTCAAGTCTTAAAACTAACTCATTGAATCTTGGTTTCTTAAATTTATCTTTAAAGTGGTCATTTAAGGTTCAAACAATAAAAATTTAAATTATTCATCCAAACTGTTATACATATACATTTTTTAGACTAAGCTAGCTAATTCACAACATTAGGTAAAGTACCTACCCAGACTTAATTGATATTAAATGCACAAATCTATCAGCTGATACAATCTTAATATAATTCCAATGAGATATATATTTAAATTCAGCTTACATATTGATGTTTCTTAATTCCATTTTAGTGACAGAATTGCTTAAATAGAAATAGAATCAAAATCATTATTTTGATTCATAATTTTAACTCTGGAATACTATTTAAATTTTTCCATATCTAGTTTTATTGAATAAACTGATATCTGGTTCACTTTTCTACTTTTTAGATGTGTGTCTACTTATGATTCATTGAATTCTTATCTATACTGCTAGAAAGATGGCACACTTATTTTTTTGCTGTACTAAAGATACCAACCCCTCATATCATTTAAACGATCAAGAATATGAACTGCAAAGACTTAGAAATAAAGAAATTGAAGAAAGCCTTAAAAGAGAGAAAAAGAAAATTAAAAGTCGTCAACAAATTTTGTTATTAGGCACAGGTGAAAGTGGGAAAAGTACATTTTTGAAGCAAATGAAAATTATATCTGGACAGAAGTGGACTAAAGAGCAAATCACAGCATTTCGAGACATTGTTTGGGATAATATCTATAAAGGTGTTTTATTTATGCTACAAGCCAGGCAGGATTTAGGTATTGAATGGGAGACTGATGTTGAAACCATGGAAGCTGCTGCCATGAGATTGGAAACTCACTATAATGAAAACAAGGTAGTATATTATTTATAATTTCATGAGAAACATCACTTTTTAAATTTGTAATTTATAGTATGATTATTGATTGTCAATGGCTATGTATCATACAAAAGTATGGATTCATTTCTTGTATTGAAAACAAATTATACTGTTTTAATTAGACATACATGAGAAAACTGGCTAGAAGTAATGAACTTATTTGGGATGAGCCATCCTTCCTTATTATGGTCCCTGATTTGAAAAAGATTTGGTCTCACCCTGCCATAAAGAAAACTTTTGACCAGCGAGCGCGTATGATTACCGAAAATTTTGTAAGTTAATTTTAAATAATTTGTTATTCACCATAGACAATTTCAGTTTTCATTTATTCCCGTTTTTAGCCATTGACTCGACTTATCTCCACCTGCAAATCCCATTTCTGTTTCTATAGATATTAGAATATATTGGTGATGATTTGGAGCATCCTCTTGATCTCTTTTCTTTGTAGATTCCATGTGAGTGCTTATCTTGTATAGCCCACCCATATCCATTTTCTTTCCATGATTATTTTTCTCCATTCATAGGGCTTCATTCCTAATTGTATTTTAGTCACCATTATTCTCAAGATTATTCCGAGGCACCTGTCCCATATTGCTTAGGTTTCTTTGTTTGTATTTTGTTAATTTGTTTGGTAAAGTCACAGATCCCGACCAAGTACGATTTTTGCTCCCAGAGTTGGTTAACATTTTGCAAGCTGTCAGAACTTTGCCACACCATACTTTTACCTCTTCCTCTGTTTCTCCACTGTCGCAATATCTACTTCACAGGTATGTCGGTAAACCTAGACTTTTTCGATTGGATTGATATTGATGCGTATACCTTCCTCCTGGTTGTTTGATTTGATTTTGAAGTTTAAAGTTGAGCTCACTAGGGAATTTGCTTGTTCACCAAGAAAGTATGTTTTCTGCTGCATGTGCTGTTACTTGTGGGCCAGCAAAGCTAATGGCTTAGATAATGAGTGCTAATTTGTATTTATTTCACCATAAAACCACAGAGATTATGAGGTGAACAAGGCTAATTTTAGGTAAATAAGATAGATAAATAATAAATTACAAAATTACCAAAAAGTTTATTTTTAAAGCTGACCCGGTGCCTCGGCTGTTCTAATATTTTCGGTTAGAGCGTTTCACACCTCGACTTCAGCGAAGCTGAAAGCTTGACGACTTCGCTCTGTTTTTGTTTTTGGCCAAGGATACATTGTTGGTTTGTCGATCTTAATCTGATGACTGCGATCCTAAATCGGAATTCGATTGGTAACTATTGTAGGTCTTTGAGGATCGGTGTAATCTGACAATTTAATTGGGTATTAGTTACTACCACGATCATAAAGTTTTGAATTAGTTGCAAGCGTCTAATGTTGACAGATGTTGTGTTTCTGTTTAATAGTAAGGAGTTGCAATTGTCAATCGTGAACCGATGATACTACAGGCGATAGTGTTTCCAACATTGCTAATTAACTGACTATGTGACGCAATGCACGAAGGTGAAAGTAGCATCGAGTGTTACTCCGAGGCTCCTCAATATCTTTACAAATAGACCAAATGTTCCTCCTACGTGAATACCAGCTCCGTGAGTATGATCGGTGATCGGAAGTGCTTCGGATTTATCTGGATTAAAGCAGCTGTGAACCGATCTTTATTTAAATGAGTGATGGCTTCGATATTCTTTAAGCCAGCAGAATTGGGGTTGGGTTCAACTGATGAATATATAGTTGCATATCATCTGCATATTAATGAAATTCGACATTGGAATGACTTTGGCTATGCGTGAGATATGTATGAAGAATAAGAAGGGGCCTAATACATATCCCTGAGGCAGACCGATTTTGCATATATTCTTCTTAAAGGATTCGTTTCCTATACGAGGTAGCTGCCGATCCATTTTAAGTGGGATCCCATCAATTTTGTAAGTGGAATTAAGACGGTCAATAAGAATGTCGTGACGTATTCTGTCAAACGCGGCTGAGAGGTCAAAGCGACTGCATGAGCAGTTTGAGCTTTGATATTATGATCTAGTTGGATTCGAATGTCAGTATTTTGGAGTTTTGTGGGCCTAATTTCTAATGATAAACTATTAAGTAATCAGTTGCCTGTGTTTATTCCTATTTATATAGATAAGGATGGAACTTTATTGAAACAATTGTTTATTTATTTTAGAGTGAAAATACGCGCTTTTATTTGAATAATTTGGATTCCATCGGTATTGCAGTAAGTTGAAGGATTACGAATATTATGTACATAGTCAATTTTTATTCAATTACACGCGAAATATTTCTTTGTTTTCATCATTATTAATAAATATTGATAAGTTTGGAGTAAAAATATTATGCAGGCCTTCATGAAGCTCTAGATTTCTTTTTTAAATATTTGCTGAGATATTGATATCGTAACGAAGTATCGATTTTCAGTTTTTCAATTTGTTTTTCTTGAGGCGACGATATCGTCTCTATCCACCCACTAGAACTAGGCATAATTTTGGTAACCTAGCAACTTGTATCTCCGGTCTTCATGTTTGAGTTGTTTTACTATTTAGTAAAATAGCTCAAACATGAAGATGAGAGATTATGAAGATTTGTCTGACCACCCGATTATTTATCTGGCAGCACTGTTTATCGTTTAGTTCTGAAGTCTCTCCAATTGTGTATGATTTATAACAGACACTATGTTAGTATAGTCAGATATGATTCGCCTCAAGAGATATTTTATCATTCTTCATCTAACTTACAGTATATATTATGGAGCACTGATATCATTCAGTAAAACTTATTTAAGATGTAGTGAGTCTGATGGTGACTAAATGACATTGTAGAAGAAAATAAACGAGTCGAAGTTAAATAGATAGCTTTTATTTCAGTTAATTTACCATATTTATACTACAATTTATGGATCATAAAAACTTTCTTAATTGATATAAAAATTATTTAAAATCAACGGATGGATTCAGTTTTAAAGTCAATTTGTAAATACTATAGTGAGGTTCCTTAGAGGCAAAATATCGAGGAATCGTTACAAATCGGATAAAAGCACTACTTTTTTTTTCAAGGTACATATTGATATGAAGATTACGAAAATCTCGTGCTCCAAAATTCTTTTGACACTTGTATCAGGTCAAAATGGCCGCCGATAAAGCCATTCATATAGAAAAATACGCAACAAAGCTCTTAAGTATTGGATTCCTGGATTGAATTTTATTTTTATGATAAATAACTATTAATATTGATCATCCGGTAGTGTTATATAATTTTTTATACACCATTACCCCACATTTTAATATGATATTTTTCCATTATATATGCATGGAATTCGTTGTACATTTTATTATTTTGAAACTATTATATAGAATATTTAAGCATCACTAACACTTGTTTTATTTTATTAGACAGAAATAATAACGAAAAATACACGAAGTGAATTGGCAAATTTGACAGTCGATTACACTTTTTAAAAGAAGTATGAACAGAATTCCAGCTAAATAAGTAATCTTATGCGATTAATATAATCAAATTTTGAGACAAGTACCTCCTCTTACTAAATAAATATGTTCAATTTAGTAAAATACCCTAAATCCGCCGAAAACATTACATTTGTTGTTTTAATAATATAGTAATATTTACGCTATGGATGAGTGTTTGCGCACAGTTTAAACTTAGTCCATGCACTTATCACGAATGTTTGTTGGGTTTTTTTTTCAGAATTATCAACCCACTAATGAGCATATCGTCTGGTCCCGTAAGCCTACTGATACCATTATTGAAGAAGAAATAGATATTCACGGCTCTACGTTGGTATTCATCGATGTTGGTGGGCAAACCAAGGAGCGTCGAAAGTGGTGCGCGTGCTTCGAAGGAATGACGTCCGTCCTGTTTGTCATCGCTTGCAGTCATTTTGACGAGCGCTATCAAGATAGACTCACCAAAGAATTGCGTAATAAACTTCAGGAGGCGATGGTTGTTTTTGAAGGCTTAGTTAATCACGATGCTTTTGTTCGCGTATCGATTATGATTTTTTTTAATAAGGAGGACGTCCTGACCGAAAAAATTGGTTCCAAAATTAGCAATATTCGAGACGAATTTGAAACATTCCCCGATAATGCGAATCAGTTTGATATTGATGATGTCAAGCAATTCATTCGATCTAATTTCATAAATTTGGTCGATCACTCCCCTAATGGTCACAAGCGACGCAATATTTATACAAGTTTTACTACCGCAGTGGACACGCGAAATATAGAAACAGTTTTTAAAAATATGAAAGACACCGTCTTAGACCGAAACCTCAATAAATTGATGATAGCATGAAAACGTTTTAAAAAAATATCATTACTGACTGTATAATTTTATATTTCTATTTTTTATTTCGACTTCAATCTATCATTTTATTGAACATGATAACTTATGCTTGCATCGTGCATTAAGTGGATTTGAGATAGCACTTGTGACAGCACACTTTTTATGTAATTTGCCTTCCAAAAAATTATTTTTCTATTCGATGTAGTGCCTTGTTTATAAATTTTTGATTGATTTTAAAATTTAATCTGTTCTATTTTTAATCCAGCCGCCAAATTATTGTGTTTGTATGTATTATTGACATCTTAGAATGTAGCTAATTCTTTTCAACAGTATTCGTAATTTTGTGAGGCTTCCATTATTTATTTCTTGTAAATACGTATATTATACTTTTTGTTTTCTTTTACCTAATAACTTCATTCTGTTTTATGTCAAGTAATCTATTTTATGTAAAATACATTTAATTAATTAGTATTTGTGAATCTCTTTATATAAACAAAAGTGTGTACATTCCAATTCTTCCAGTAAATTCCTTCAATATTTATTCATTATTCAATTGATTTAGATGATTTTTATTGTTAATGAATGACTATTTATTGTTTGATTGCTGACTTTGATATTTTAAATGTATTTCTATTCCCCTCTTCCCCAAATTTTTCATCGATTATCATTCTATTCTATATATTTACAGTGCTACTTTCTTAAATATTATTCTGTGCCCCTATAAAATGTCACTATGATATTGTCTTGTTTTATTTTAACATATTGTTACTAATTATTTTTTATAAATAAATAATATATAATTCTTAAATTTTTTTCAGTAAGTCTAAAAATGTTCCGTACCGTACCTATAGAGATTGCAATTGTTTTTTGATTGCTGAGACTGTTCTATTACGGATTAATTTTATAATTAAAATTACTGTCACCATTTAATACAGAAATAAGGGAATTGTAACCATAGCGTCTGTTTTATAATATTTTATTCAAATCAAATTATCTGTATTAAATGGTGACAGTAATTTTAGCATATCTTTTTATTTCATTTTTTGTAATCACAAATACTTATACTCAAAGAAGGAGTGAAAAATTAAAGAAAACATCTGTTAGACGCATATGGAAAAGGTTGTTCAATGAGAGTATAAAATGAAATAAGGATAAAAAGGTAGAAATGACATTAAAATATACCTACTGTTAAAATTAATTGCACTGTTAGACAGCAGTGTATAAAATAGGGAAAAGTTAAATTAAAAATAGACTTAAAACGATGTAGAAAAAGTAAATTGGTAAAATAATAAAATGGCAGTCATTTCTCATC
>JAYJLU010399949.1:0-20541 GCA_036873645.1 Minona dolichovesicula | reverse complement strand
ATTTATAATGGTGGAGATAGGATTTTCTGACACTTGGTATCAAATAATCGATATACAAATATCTACAAGCAAGAGTCATTTCTCTTTTCTTATTATTCTATGATAAGGATAATTATGCATAAGTCTATGCATTCCATAGCATTATATTAATACGCACCCTTCATAATAGAGTATATCAGAGGTTGCATCCTGCACAGTTATGATCGTGTCCATGAATCTTTCAGTCGACAGTGTCGGCAGACGATAACCACCCTCTGGAGCAATCATCAGTCGGTCAAAACTGACAGGCGAATTCGTTGAGTTGCTTTGAATAGTTGGTAGAGCAATATGCTTGTTAGAGTCACTCTAATAAAATGAAATAATCAACAATTCAATTAGAAAATTATTGACATTCATTCACACAATATTTAGAAGATCAATACAGCTGATATATTTGAATGAATTTAGAGCATTTTACTCTGGATAGATTGTTATATGTAAATGTTATACGACTACAAACCCTTGTGTCTATGGGTTTACTTTGGATATTATTGAAAATTATTAAATGTCAAAATGACATGTGCATAAAATTGTATATCCATGTCAGACTTTAGAATTTGACAAACATTATTGATTAGAACACACCTTAGAAAGTACAGAAATTCAAATATTTAGAAGACAAATAAGTCTTAAATCCAAGATCCACTTCCAGAAAGCCATAGTCAAGCCAACTGTCTTCTACAGGTAGAGTCATGGACAATAACACTGCCGCGTTTGAAATGAATGTAAATATGTTCTTAGACGATTGCTCCAAATCCCATACACAGCTCATATAACCAATAATGAAGTAAAAGTCCGTATTAAAAAACAAGTAGGAACAACAGAGGAATTAGTGACGATCATAAGGAAGAGAAGCTGCAATGGTTCGGCCATATATGTAGGCACAGCGATACTCTTACGCTACCATCCTGAAGGGGTGGTAGCGTTGAAGGTAGACGCAAATAAGGTAGACCAAGATCTACCAATGGACAGGCTTAAGCACATCGGAAGCAACCAGGAAAGCTAAGGACAGAACGGCATGGACGAAGATTGTTTACTGGTCATCAAAAGGTACTCCCACGACCAGAACGGGTTAAGGATCAAATGATGCTGCTGATCGACTAGAACAGTACCAAAACTCATACAGAAAGGAATTTACTGAGCAACCCCCTTCCCTCCAACATATGAACAACCCAAGGATCGACAGCAAATCATTGATAATTAATCTAATTAATATATGGCTTTACGATACCCCAGGCATTACGAATAGGAATTACCTGTTCATCCATATAGTTAGAGGTCTGTCCACTGTAATCATGCGAGCTGCCTGATAAATTATCATTCTTGGGTTGCAGTTTAGCTTCATTATTTGTGCGTATCTCACCTGAAATTTATAAATTTGAGATAAATAATCTCTTTGCAAATCTTCAATACTGACAGAATAGATACAAAATACACTTTATTCTGAATGTAAATTACTTGACAGGCTATCAGGAATATTTTGAATTTTGGGTGATCTTGCCGCGGTTAGACTGGATTTCCAAGATAATGTCATGGAACTGTCAGAATGAAATCCTTCCAGACCGGAATTGGAACAAGGATTAGAAAGTAGAACATCCAGAATAGAACCAGATTGTCTACAAAACATTAGTAGATAGAGGTAATTGTCATATCTATATGAATATAATCTATGGGTAATAACAACTACTGAATAATCGTAATGAATAAAACGCTCAGTAATGTTTTCATAATTTAACTCTGCTCACTTAAGTTAATCTGTGGCTTATCAAATGGCGTTCCACAGGGCGACATTAAGTTCAGAAAAGCTCTTTGTCATAGTTAGGGCTTGACTATACTATGAGACAAACTTATATAACGGACAAGGAAATAACTCAGACACAAACACAAAATATTCTACACCGAGTGGAAAAGGAGAACAACAAAGTAGGACTGCATCTCAAAATACTACAAAAAAGGAAGCAATGGCTTTCATCCAAACTACGGACATAACGCTCAAATCTCGCTCTGGTCAGGAAATAAAATAGTCAACTAACTAGGAAGGTGGATGGGTAGCTCTGAAAAGGATATCATGAATTACAGAATCGAACTGGCGTGGAGCGCGTGCCACAAACCAAATAAGATCTGGGAAACTTAGTCCCGATGAAAATATAAAACGGAGTCACTTCAAAACCACTCCGTTGAATCGGTCTTAATGGAAGTGAAACGTGGACTCCAACAACATATCCAGAGAAAACAATTGACGGAACACACACAAGAATGCTAAAGAACTGCATCTTGGAAACAACATACAGTACATACCACATCATTTTTTAATGTCAAGTTACTGAAAGTTAGTAGTATGATGAGAGAATACCACTCAGAATTGCAGGACACTGCGTTGGAGACATCTGAAAGTTATCTTTTGGGAACCCAAGAAAATTCATTCTCACAGAGGCAGTGACCAAAACTATAGTTACAACCCAGGAAAAACACGCCTGACCAGAAAGAGTGCACTAAGGTAAATGAATGTGTTGGGTGTTGAGACCAAACGCTAAATTTCTGCCGAATGAAAACCATAACTTTCAAAAAAGTGTAATTATGCAAATACATACAAACGGTCGGTCCCGTGACATTGTTAACTGAATCAATTAATGAGAGATTGAAACATTTAAGACTCACTTGCGTCCACGATATCCTTTATGATCAGCACTGTCTGCTATAGATTGTGATGATTTAGATATCTCTTGTGCTGAACTGAGGGAATGAAAGACTACAATTAAACAGCTACACTCTATTCGACTGGTATCTACCTGATTTGTCACCGAATCTGAAGAAAGAAATAGATGAGCATTTCATTAATTCGCAGTAATAAGGATTGATAAAATACAGGTGTAGTTTTAGCAATTAGGGTACTTCATTACACCACTTCAACTGAACAAGCAGAAGGATTTTCATTTTATGTAATAGAAAAACAATGCTAATCTTGTCGATTTGGACAATAGAGATAGATTTCCACTTTGTCTCATCTTATCATCATTATATCTAATATTGCAATTATTATTATGAAATCCCCAGTCACATATATAACCTCTCCTTGTACCGCACAGATGGGTTTCTGATGATAAATCTAGTAAAAAATATTAAAAGTAACGCACCAATTAACATGGAAATGGAGACAAAAATGAAAATCGCAATGCAATCACCAACCTAATTTACGCTACTTCTAGCAATTACTTTTAAAACTAGAAATTTAACCTTCTTTAATAAAATCTATAATACTAAACTAAACCGCTTTTTCCAGGGATAGTTTTGTTATTATTAATTGTAATTATATATTTTGTTATGCGTCAATCTTTGATGCAGATAATACATACAAATGAAATACCATACAGAAAACACCTACCAGTTTCGATATACATAATTGTTTCCCCAAAGCTTGTAAATAAGTCATTGTTGGTATTTTAATTAAACAAATGGACTAAATGCGCTTGAATACAAAACAGTGCGGCATATAGATGGCACTTATGATTACAATAATGATTCATTTAGTTGAAGAGGAAGCTTGTGTGGTATCAATTTAATGAATAACTAATTAACAAAATTTGTTAAAAGCATTCAAGCATTCGAATTATTGAGACAAAGTTAAATAAAATTTCATAATTTTAAACAATATTAAAGTTTAAACTAATAGTATTTTTTAACATTGTTAAATACTCAAATAATTATGTATACGTAATCTTAAAGCGAATCCGGACCAGAGTAATAATACAGAGAGTAACCACTCTCCAATACACAAAAACGCATATCGATGGCTTTGTGCCAACAGCGAGCACAAATTCCTATCTCCGCCATTATAAAACCACCAATTACAAATTTTGACGTCACTCCTGAACTCATTCTTTGATTTTAATTTAGAAAATACTCTCTCTGTATTTTCCTTCAGTGAAAGAATTATTAAAATCAGAGGGAGGCGTTTAGGAGTGATGTCAATTTGTAATTGGTGGTTTTATAATGGAGTATATATGAAATTGTGCTCGCTGTTGGCACAAAGTCATCGATATGCGTTTTTGTATTTGGAAGTGGTTATCTATGATCCAAACCTCGTATCAGGACTATTAACGGTCGTAGCAGTTTTTGAGAAACCAAAATGAGTAGTTTTAAAGACGTCGATATATTCTTTATACAGAGAGAGAGAGAGAGTCGTTTTGAGTGTCTCCAGGAATATGAAGAGTCTGTCTTCCCCTATTTTCTAGATTTACTTATACAAGTTATTACAATCAATGTCAGGAATTTCAATTCTTCCAAATAAGAAAGAAATCGTTTTCACTTACTTTCACTAACAGAACGTTCTTCCTCTAAAGTGAGGCATTTAGAGTGAAAGCTGACTGAGAAAGACAAAAATGAGTTTTCATTTGAATCTAAAATGATAATAATTCAATCAAAAAATAGAAGTAAATACAACCAACTACATTGAGTACTTATATGAAATGAATGAATGAAAGAATTTTACTTTTTAAGATTTTCAGTAACGCCGTTTCAGAAATCGGAGAACAGTTTCCAGAATCTAAAATAATCAATCAAAACCCTTTTAAATATTAATTATTATGTATCAGCGAAGGTATCAGCGAGGCTTCAAAATAATATCCAAATTAATTAATCAAAAGCTGTTTTGTGGTTTTAGCCCTCTCATTCGATATTGTTGAAGACCAGCTCTTCCATTAGTAGAAACGAAAATGCCTGATTCGGGCTGTTGGGTCGTGTAAAGAATGGTCTGACTAGATTACAAAGAGACGAGTATATACTGAAAACAAATCGCTCATTCGATGGAAACTGTTGCTGAGAGTTGAATGAATCATAATATAGTGTGATATATTTCACAATGCTAAAATGCATACAAAATGATCGTCATCAGATGAACACGGCTAAGCGGAATAACCTCGACACTTGTTCAGAGACCGCAATTAGTTCGTCAATATCCAAAGCTGGAATAAATGACCATGCACAACGCTGTCTGTCACATAAGCACAAGAACAAGGAAGGGTGCTTATAATTTTAGGCATGTTGAGCTGATTCTGTGTCGATGAACAATCTGATCTGCCTAATGTGCTAATTCCTTGGTATCATATTTCTTAACTCAGGAGGACACGCTGATCATAAAGTGGGTTAATACAGGATGATGGAATAACGAGAGAGAGAGAGAGAGTTAAATTTAGCCCACAAATCACATAATAACAGAGACAGATTGACAACACCATAGTGAAAGACACTTATCATTCAAATGTGATTGAACAGACCCGAAAAATGTTACACAAACAAACAAACGTGCATTTTAATCAGGATATGAAAAAACACAATTTTTTTTAACATTCAGTATATACCCACTGTTTATACACAAAAAACAACAACAATTTAATTTTCATCAGATAGTTCTATTTTATTTGGCACCCAGTAAGCTTATATTTTAATTCATCAAGATTAAAGATTCTTCGCAGGATCTGAACCAGAGTAATAATACAGAGAGTATTCACTCTTCAAAATACAGAAACGCATATCGATGACTTTGTGCCAACAGCGACCACAATTTCCTATCTACGCTATTATAAAACCACCATATACAAATTGACATCACTGATAAACGCCTCCTCTGAGTTTAATAATTCTTTCACTGAAGGAAAATACAGAAAGAGGACTTTCCAAATATTTAAGAATTGTTAAAATCAAAGAAGGAGTTCAAGAGTGACATCAATTTGTAATAGGTGCTCAGGTTTTATATTGGCGGAGATAGAAAATTGTGCTCGCTGTTGTCGCAGAAAGCCATGGACATGCATGCGGTTCTGTATTTTGAAGAGTGAATACTCTCAGTATTATTGATCTATTATAGAAATTTCTAGAAACAATCTCTTATTACTTTAGTCTGCCCGGTGTGTTTTCATAGAAGAAAGAACGAAGAAGTTAAAGATTAATTTCGAACATCAGAAGAAATGAAATTAAGACATTTTCTATTCACGTCTCGTAAATTAATCTCAAAATAATTAAAGCTTACTAGTAGACTGTTTATCCAAGACCTTTTTTATAGCTTGATGATCATCACGATGAAAGATATCAGTAAAGTTACGTCCATAAAGTTGCACCTAAACAAAAATGAATACCAATAAGTACATTCTATGAGGTTGACGAATCAATAGAAAACATATAAATTAATCATTTACACTTACAGGGTCACTGTAATCAGATAATAATAATAAGACATACCGGTAAGAAGTCAGTAACTTTCTGAATTCCTTTTGAGACATACGCTATTGACCCTGAGATATCGATAACCATTATAAAGCAGTCATTCTTCTAAAATAACGATAAAACATATTCCTCTTAAATAGCCAAACCAAACGAATATTTACAGATGTACATACCAAAAGCTACCAAAATTATGTAAAAACAAAATGGGCTAACTGGAAGCCAATCATTCAAATTCTAAGTCCCATGAAATCATAGGGTTGTTTTAATATAAGCAAAACTTTGTGGAGTATCTTTGTTTTTCATTTCCGAAAAAGACTGTCATGTTAATTAACTAACATAGCATATGATGATGTAATAGTTTTTGTGTTCAAGGGTATCTATCTTCATGCATCATGTGTTTCAATACGAGAAACAAAATGTATCTGTAGTTTCGATTGTAATTGAATAATAATCTTATAATGATACATCATTCTAAGTACACTTACATTGCTAAATTTAGGAAATGCTTGCAATTGTGAAGCGATCCGATCAGGAAATAGCCCAATCTTATTGGCTTTATCAGATGCATTGTTGTCATTGGAATTTGACAATTGATTATTCGGCAGAGAGGAACCACCGGTAGAAATCAGAATCTTGTTTACAGAATTAGAAGATACGCCACGTGATTCTGATGACTCATTATCCAATAAAGCTTCAGAGAGTTCTCCAGACTCTTCCCAATCTATATTAAATAATAATACACTCTGATAGTCTAGGTACATTGAATAGTAAATACAAAGTCATATCAACTCGTAAGAAAGTGAGACATTGTATACGCAAAAATGTAAAGTATAATTAAAAATTCCATGAAAATCGGATTACACGAAAAATTCTTTTTTTTGTCAAGATTAAAATCGTTAATATTTGTTGAATACTTTGGATTGAGTCCATCCCAGACTACAATTGCTCTATGCACAAAACTGTGTAAACAGAGGGTACACAAGTGCAAAAAGTTAACATGTCAGAACAAAATTTACAACTTTACCAATTACTTAAAAAATAATACATAAATGTCTTACCATTTGGACTTTTAGTTCCTTGTAGTATATTAAAATTTTTAGAATTGTTATTTATTCCAACACTTTTTGACTCAATTTTAGAATCAATCTGTTGTGGAGTGAAGTTTTCAGATGTTTGTGAATCCACAACACTGGTACATCTTATTGTCGATGATACAGGATTGGCTGATTGATCATCCATCATCAAAAGTCGAGTAAGAGGTGTCATCTCTGTATTCATAGAAGAGATAGAAGATGTGCATGTTTGACTTCTTACTTGATCATTGGACTGACTAGGAACAACAATATTTAAATGCTTTAATGCATCTCCTTGCACAGAAGAATATACCTGATTCTCTTGATGTTTTAAATAAATATCCTGATGTGTTGAATTTATTGTATTTGATGACATTAAATGAAAATTACACTGAAGAGTCAATGAGGATAGACAAGACAGCACACAAATGATTGTTGTTGCTGGGAATCATTTCTAAATGAATATTCTAAAATTAAAAAGGACATAAAACAAATATTAAAATTCCCTATTTTAATGGCATTATTTCCAATATAGGAGTTTATATATTTTGGTTTTTCCTAAAAATACATCAAATTTGAGATTTTTATTTTATCTGAGAGTATTATGATTTTACAATATATATTGCAATTTCATTTATATTAAGAACAATAATTTTATTCTTGCCAAATTTCATATTTATGCTAAGTAAACCACCTTAATTAGACTTTGCTTTAGGGAACAGGTCAACTTATACCCAAGTCAACTCATACCTAAGTTACCCTGCACTGCACATAGGTGACTTGTACACTTAAAAACTAAAATAAACTTACTCACCAGGTAAACTTGAATAAAAAATAAAATTGTAACAGTTAAAAACTAAAAACAGTGCTTTAAACAGGAATACTATTAGAAACAACAAACAAAATAATTATTTTCTTTTTAATATCATTCCAAAATTAATTAATTGAATAGGTAAGCTTACCACCTATATCACTCCTCTCCGAAGGTAGGAATAGAAAGTGATTTTATAAGTGATAAGTGATATAGTTTATATTGAATTATACCTAGTGCACATTCACTTAGAAAAGATTGGTTTAAAATGACAGTTCTAATAGAAATAGAATATATAGAGAATTCGCTACATAGGTGTTTGAACCATCACAGGACAACTTTATTCCTTGGGATCCCCTAGGCTACCAGTGAAGTGATGACATATTAGATATTATGTTGACTTGGGTATGAGTTGACCTGAATTCTTGCTTTATATTTTTAGAAAAAAACTTTTGTCACAACCATACAACCTTAGTGTTTTTTCAAATGTCTGCCTTATTAACTATAGATGGTAGAGAAATTATCTACCACAGTGATAAAGCAGTTAAATTTAAAACTTGGTATGCAATTTCCATGTCAAACAAAAACAATGATTCATTTTTACTCGTTTGCATGTCTCAGATGTACACAAGACCTATGATATCTAATAAAAGTATTCAATGTGGATCTAGTGATTTATATATGACTAATTTAAAGTAAATATGTAATTTTCAACCATTTCTGCAATGTTATCCAACAGTAAGTAATGTAGTAATGAATATTGATTATACCCACCATATTTTTCATGCTTTAATTTTATTGAATTATGATTTATTTTACAATAATAATCAATAATGTAACTGTATATTATCAATATCAACAGATGAAGTTTAGACAGGTATAAATTAGCCAAATAGCTGTATATAAATCAGAAAGAATCACATTGAATACTTTTGTTATATTTATCATATATTATAATCAATAGTAGTGTTACCTAATTATCTACTTTTACTGTCCTTTCAAAATGTATAAAAAAAGAGATTCTTGGTTGTTAACACCACTTTGTAAAATCAAACCACTGCTGTCTGACTAATAAAAACTAGTAATTTTTTTAAATGTTAATTTGAATCATCATATAATAAAGTAGTATAAATAATAATGAGTTCTTAGACATTTTATATTATACCTAAAGTAGCATCTGTTTAAGTTATTAACAGAACTTTTAATTATATTAAATTGTGGTTTATTTTATAATATTCATAATATATAGTTATATTAATGATTATTAATATTGTACACTTATTATTGTAAAATAATAATTCAATATATTAAATAAAGCATGAAAAATAGTGATTGGTATATAATCAAACATTTTTTATTATTACATTACTTGCTGTTAGTAACCTACAACACTTTGGGAAAGTTGATATTATCTGATGGACCATTTTCTACTTAACATTCATAAGCTGAACATTTGAAACAGTTTTTATAAATCAGACATGAGTTATTTATTTCAAAGGGAAATCTACTTTTGTCAAAATGACCAGTTTTAGCCTAAATTTCAAATCACTCATTCTAAAGCTATTTGTATTATGCTATAATATATTGATAATACTTGTACCATATATTTAAACATGAGAAAATGTGCTATATGGTAAAGGATTCTGGTATAACATGCAATAAATTTGTTGGATTCTATATGCAGCAAATGACACTATTCAAATAGGGAGTAATTGGGATTCGGGATATCATCTTAATTTTATTATTCATTACAGAAAACATAATTTAAATTAAATATTAAAAATGGCATTGTAGAGTATTTTGAAAAATTTAATAAATTATATACAGGGAAACATCAAAATTCTCAACCAAATTCAAATAAACAGACTTGACAATCAAATTAATGGAATAATTAATTACAGTACAATTTCTCATGAAAACTGCATTGCTTTTAACACCAATTGGTAAAATGATAACATGCTTTCCTATTGATAAATAATTGCAAATTATTCAAGATTACAATAGATGACTAGATAATGTGCAACAAAAATAATAACTATAAAATAAAAGTAAAATTAATGAAAATATAAATGTATAATAGAACATAACACAAACAATGAAAATCTATTTTTTTACAACAATAAACATTAATGTAGATTAAATTAGTCTTTTTAAAAAGATTTACAATAAGCTTGTTTACTCCAATAATGAAACCATTAAATAATTAAGAAACACTAAAACAACTGTCTTATTTTTCGTTTTGAACCTTGGCAGACAAGAAATGAAATTTTTAGGATGAAAATCTTATTATCATTTTACTGTATCTCATAGGATCCAAAAATGCAAAACAACAGAACAGATTTAGTTCAGTTTTTCTGGTATTTTTAAATAATACAGGAGGCGTTTTTGTATACGTCTTCAGTTTACATAAGACATATTACAGGGAATACTTGAACAACAAATTTCTAGTAATTTCTGTTCCATACCAAATGCCATACTAAAAATATAATTTTTTATTCCAATTACAAAAAATTATATATCAAGGTTACAAAAATACAATTAAAATTACAATTAAAAGTGTCAATACATACAACGATGACTAGTGACTAGGGTGACATTGTTTATCGCAAATAAGACATGCAGAACCGACACCGTTATTCATTTCTTGAAAAAAAGAAATCATTTTCCCATGAAAGGTTGAATGTGGCGATCAGATGATGACGATGATAATAGTTCTTTTGGCAGATGTCATGATAGTAGAGTAGCTAACTGCGTGAAGACAGACGTCAAATAATCTGATTATAACAGCCAATCACAATTAAATAACTTAGGAATTCGTAAGAATTCGTAGGAATTACTCTGTTATAAAAATAGATGCTATATGCTGCATTCTCTTTTATTATTTACAATTTAACTAAATGATTATTCATCATGACTATACCATTATACATAATGGTATGTATATTCATATAGTCATGATGAATAATCATTCGTTGCCGTGTTATAAGAGTCAGATTAGAAAACGTTCACTTGTTTTCTATTATAATATGCATACATTCCTCTTATTAGTAATAACATCTTGTATTTATAAGACTCATATATAGAAATTACAGCAAATTTACTTCAAGCTAAAATTCGTAAGTTTTAGTAACATATTTAGTAACCTATATATAGATAAAAAATTAAAGAAAGAATATTCAAAATAATTTCAGTGCTTTGTATTCATACAAAAACAGTAAATATGTACAAGGCAAAATTGGTGAATATAATATTTTACAGATTCATATATTTAAAAGCATTTAATGTTCTTCAGTTAGGCAGGCAATGTTTTCGAATATCACTGTCGTTCATACTCAAATATTAAATTGTGGTCTTTCATCGCTTCAAATTGAGATTTTTGCTGAAGTTTATGAATATGAAAATTAAATTAATGAGAAAAATGAAATTAGTACATGATTTTTGAGTGGTAATTGATTATAAATTTGCACTGCTAAGCGTTGAATAATGAAGAGAAAAAGAGAAAATTTGCTACGATGGATTTCATTATGCCATTTCTCAAATTATTCTTCAAAACTTTAAGGATAAATAATGAAATACATTGTAGGAACTTTCGTCTTTTTTATTTATTATTTAATGGATAATTTATAAATCAATAAGCTGCACTTACATTATATAATATTTTTAAATGAAGAAGATTTAGTATTAGTATTTGTAATCCGCATTAATGTTATTCATAACGTAACATTATAGGTGTATTAAATGTTTTAATATGATCATTTTAATTAGATCTTAACATTCAGAGGTTGTACTTTAAATTTAGCTTAAAATTCTTGAGGTATTCATCCTATACATTATTTATCATTGTTCAGAAATGCAGAACTATTTAAGGGCATTATAAATGAAATGACTTATTTTGTCTTTATTTCAACATTAATTTCTTAGGAGAAAATGTGACGACAATTTTACTATATTCTTTAATGTTTTAATGTTTAAGAATTCTTTACTTAGAATAGTTTTCGAGGCTGACAGCCTCCTCTTGAGTTAAATCAGCATCGAAATTATTCTTAAAGAATTCTTAAATATAACATTATTAAAGCAGTTGTCGTCACCTTTTCCTCTTTATTATAAACTATTAAGCTTGTTATATAAACTTTAGCTCGAACTCTACCGATATTTTTTATTAGTTTCATTGTTTTAACTTATTAATCGAAAAAAACTTTTGAATGCGATAGATATTATGCTTGATATGCCAAAGGTGTAGAAAAAAGTGAAGGCAATGCTTACTTATATATAGTAATGTTTATCTTATGTATTTAATTCTTGATAATTGTTTCCTATTTTGTATTGAATATATATATATATAGCTTACTTTTAATCCATGTTCTCCCGCCAGATTAGTAATATTGTCGACATAAGTTTGAATTTGCTCTGTCTTCAATTCTACCATGAAACTGTAAGTAGTACAAAAATATTTCCAAACATACATTAGCTAACAAAATGTGATTATTTTAATTCAAAGTCATGAATGAACGGTATAGGAGAAAGCTTCAATATCTGTTGGTGGAAGAAAGCGGCTTGATCAAGGGCGACCACTTGATAAGAATATAGGTAGAAGGAATAATTGAAAGCAGGATGAGGTTCATTATTAAGGACATCAAAAAATAGTTTCTTATAAAATATAATAGTCGGCATTCGTCGGAACAGATAGACATCGATTCTGTGTGCCCGATTGATACCATATGGGTTAGACAAAATGTAAAAATTGTTTTCGAATTTCCCGATACCTTCAAAGGTCCTATACTTTGGCGAAATATTCATCCTGTGATTTCTTCTTCGGAGTTAAAGAATTAGTCACCTCTCATTTATCAGAAATTCATAATTTCACTCATAAATAGAACCATCATTTAATTGGTTCCCAAAATCTATGAATCTCTTAGGTTTGTAGATGACACGGCTGACAAATTCCTATCTCCGCCATTAAAAAACTACCAATTTCAATTTATCGCCTCCCCTATACGCTTTCTCTGATTTTAATAATTCGCTCATTGAAAGAATATTTATATTAAGCGCTTTCCAAAGATATAAGAATTATTAAAATGAGAGAAGGCGTTTATGAGAGTCGATAAATTGAAATTGATAGTTTTATAATGGCGGAGATAGGAATTTATCAGCCGCGTGTAATCAACAACCATCGATATGCATTTCAATATTTTGAGAGTGAAATCTCTGTATTAACGTTATCACTAGTCTATGGTACTCACATTGAAGATTCAACTACAACTCTAGACGATTTGTGGAGAATATTAGACAAATCCGGAGTGGTTTTCAGAAGATGAGCCAGGCTACTAGAAAAGTAAACCAAATTGAATAGATTTTGATAGCGAGACTTTTGAGTCATTTCCTTGAGAAAATTCATCGGTAGAAAATGTATCTTCACGTCAGATATGTTATCTATAAAATAAGATAAACAATAGTAAAAAAAACTAATGCATGCATGCAAATCAATCTATGAAAAATTATGTTTCCAATAATACAAATTGATTATAAGAGAAAATAAGATAAAACAGTGTTATGATTCTATTTATTAACTTTTAATCGGCAACAGATAAGCTGTAATATCTACCAAAGTGTTCTTTTATTAACTCTCTGTAAGTCTAGCATTTACACATATGTATACATAAATAGGAAACAGAACTTTAGATCAGGAGTGTTCGTAAACCCTACAGTCCTAGAAAACGATTAAATATCAACGACGAATCTCTGATGATGTTGGGTATTGAGCACAAAACGATCTTTATCGGTGCAAAAGCTTGAAAGCATAAACTTTTGAAAATCAGAGTTACCTAGTCATGATATCAGGAAAATACTACGTAACACTTGTAAATAATACTCAAGATTATCGTAACATCTTTTGAGGAAAGATAGCCATTTTGAATATTGAAGTCTGATTTCAAAATCATCTGTTAAGACGATTCATTATCTTCGCAGATGTATTGTTGTGTCCATTAGGTATTAAATTGTGCGGATTTTATAATATATTTATAATAAATTACTATTATATTATGTAAAATCTATATACTACTTATACATTTTGTAAGTAGTCTGTAAGTAACTTGAAATTATTATCAAATCAGAACCCGCTACTGACTTCAAATATCCTTAATAGAGAGTCTGCTTGTAAATGTGCAGATACAATTTAATTGAACTCTATTTTGATTGGTTGTTATATAGTTATTGGATGAGCTCATATCTAAAAATAGATGGCAGATTGTTATTTTAATAGAAAACAAATCGTAGAGCTAGTCGAAATCCAAAGGAATTAAATTTATCAAGAGCTATGTAATTTATATACAAAATCAATAACCTAAGTGCTCAGGAGGTTCAGAATCTTCTTCTGTGATTGTTTCCATGCTCTGTTTCGATTCTTCGTACTCTTTCTGATGCCTGATTTGATAGAACATCGTCAATACATTATATTCTGATATTTGAGCTTGTCCGGTTGTATACATATTGTTAGCTTTCTTGAATAGTTCCTGATTCTCACTCCTGATACCGAATGATAAATACGGAGAGCAAACAAGATCACCCCAATAACCGATACGCGCGGTTCGATCTCCATCAGCCGTCAGCATAACCTGCGCTGACGCGATAGTTCTATTGCTGACATCATAATTAGCGTCACGCAAATCAAACGCCACACCTTTATGACGCCAGTGACCATATTGCCGGAAATTCATCACCTCCGCCTAAAATGCGAGAATTATCTTGGGTAATTGTAAATATGTTACGCTTACTGTTCATATGACAATATAAGGACTTTATGACTTTTATGACTTTACACTAAGAAAAAGGGTGTATGAATTCTTTTGATTAGGCTTCTAAATCAATAGAAAATACATTTTAAGTATAGATATAATACACCCCCTGAAAAACAAACCCCCCCTCCCGCTACGAAAAAGTCAAACCCACTATAGGTTTTGTTTCAAATTAGGATCTCTTTGAATTTTGATTGGTTGTAGTAGTTTTGAAGTTTTTGAGTTTGACATGTAAAATAGACTTTTCATTTATCTTATATCAATATAACTAACTCAGTTGACCGAAATTTCAACTGCAAGGGATGATCAGCTATCAGCCATCAGCTACCTGGATCCAGAGAACTAAAGAGAGGATGGAAGGGTTCTTTGAACAGAGAAGTCAGCAGAAAATTATCTTAGAAAAGGAGGTGTACACTCATATAAGGTCAATGTGTCTTCTTTCTGCTGCAAACAAGAAGAGATGTCTTCTGTGGACTGGTGTTCACAGAAATTGAAATCAAAGAAATCTTTGAAAGATCAAAGAAGCAAGATGATTTGGAGCAATGATGCAAGATGATCTGCAGCAGTGATTCAAGATGATCTGGAGCAATGATGCATGGTGATCTGGAGCAATGATGCAAGATGATATGGAGCAATGATGTATGGTGATCTGGAGCAATGATGCATGGTGATCTGGAGCAATGACGCAAGATGATCTGGAGCAATGATTCAAGATGATTTGCAGCAGTGATTCAAGATGATATGGAGCAATGATGCAAGATGATATGGAGCAATGATGCAAGATGATCTGGAGCAGTGATTCAAGATGATTTGCAGCAATGATTCAAGATGATATGGAGCAATGATGCAAGATGATCTGGAGCAATGATGCAAGATGATCTGGAGCAATGATGCAAGATGATATGGAGCAGTGATTCAAGATGATCTGGAGCAATGATGCAAGATGATATGGAGCAATGATGCATGGTGATCTGGAGCAATGATGCATGGTGATCTGGAGCAGTGATTCAAGATGATCTGGAGCAATGATGCATGGTGATCTGGAGCAATGAAGCAAGATGATTTGCAGCAATGATGCAAGATGATTTGCAGCAATGATGCAAGATGATCTGCAGCAGTGATTCAAGATGATCTGCAGCAATGATGCATGGTGATCTGGAGCAATGATGCAAGATGATATGGAGCAATGATGCAAGATGATCTGGAGCAGTGATTCAAGATGATTTGCAGCAATGATGCAAGATAATCTGGAGCAATGATGCAAGATGATCTGGAGCAATGATGCAAGATGATTTGGAGCAATGACGCAAGATGATCTGTCTGCAGCAATGATGCAAGATGATCTGGAGACGCAAGATGATCTCAGGATTATAAGCTACTTCTGAAGACTGTTCACATCATATTAGCCATCACAACAATGATTTTACAATAATAAAAAACACAGGATATACATATAAGGATATGAGAGGTGGTGCATCTGTAAACGCGACGTTCTCTACATTCTCTAATACCTATACTAACAAAGACGATATGAAAAATGGATCAAGGTTTCACCAATATAACTTAGCGCTTAAACACTTCCAATTTGCACAGTTTTAGTTTAACAGATAAACCGCCGCCATTAAGTTCATAATCCTCGAACAAAGTAACATAAACACAAAATAGACACGAATTCTTAATATCAAATCTTAAACGCCCAAGTTTACAGATAACACTCGCCTTTTGTTATATCCAAGAGCGTGATAAATTATCGAGAGTTACAATAACGATCCATACAATGATCACATGTTAAATACGAAAGAAAACTAAAATTTCACAAAATGATAAATTACCCCTCGGTCATGAAGAGTGATAGAACAATCCCAGTCAAAAACTCCTGGTACTGCGTCGTAGCGAACCCCCATATTCTTTCGAAGTCGTAAATCCCTAAATATTAAAAATCATATATAATAATAATAACATGGTTATTAAAATAGAGACGACGAATAATAATTTGGCTCAACACAGAAATGCTATTTTTAAAACTGCAATAATTAAATATATATCATTTTAAATTTAGACTATAACCTTCAATACAATTAATGCCAACAACTATTTAGGAAAGAGAATCTAGGATTGATTAATGTATGAAGGTTTTAATTTATATTGATCATTCCAAATACTGCATATTGATGTAAACGATCCTTGAAACTTCTGCCTAACGAAAGTCTGGTGTCTTTCTTATAATTTAAACATTACATTTCGTATTGCTTTGGCTTCTTATTTCATTTCTATATCTAATCCGTTTCTTTCATAGAAATAGACTAACCTTGAGAGACAAAAAAGTCTATTTCTATGGTTTCTTTCTATTTCATTGTTTACACAATATATACCATAGAGTAATAACAAGTTACACAGAGTTTCGACTCTCGATATTAGTATATCGATTTTCAGATGCCAAGTGACACAAAATCCCATCTCCACCATTATAAATTGACAAAGTTTGAATTATCATAGCGACAAAAACACCGATGGCCGATTTTAATAATTCTTTTACGAAATTAAAACAACTTTGCCAAATTATAATGATGGAGATAGAATTTTCTGTCACTTGGTATGTTCTGAAAATCGATATACAAATATCTCTAGTATCGAGAGTTGGAACTCTGTGTAACTGTTATTACTCTATGATGTATACAAAGATCATTACGTGAACCTCGAACTCAGAATCAGAACGCTGTCTATTGTAGAAAATATTCACAATCTAAATGTTTGCTCTCAGATCAGAAGAAGGTTACATTTTCCACTCCATCATGTATCTGATGAGCCATAGTAAAACGAAACTGATCGTACACTAGAAATCGATATTGGCTTGATCCATTGAAATATTATATTAAGTATAGATAATAGAGTTCAAGATACTGACCAACAATGTAATGCATCAAAATCCCTTTTCTTCTCCTTGTCTCGCCACATTTTGAAAATGAATTCTAAGAAATCTCGTTCCTTGAATCGCAGTATGGATAGATCGAAGAATGGCATTTTGGAGGCAAGATAATCGAAATCAGTAACCCAACTATAGAGTAAAAAATGTATCACAGATTTTTAATGAAATTTTCAGCGAATACACACCTCCTCATACAAAGACTGAATGAAATAGCAGAAAGTAATTTCTTACTTAATGAATTCGTCACTCCTATTTATTACATAATCCATTGACTGCTTCCTAACCAGACTATTACCATATAGCTCCAGAAACAATTCAGTTTTGTCTAAAATTTAAAACATAAAGTTCAGTATTTCCTAAAGATCATAAAGGAAAGAGGTAGATAGGTAGGTAGGTAGGTACACAATTAAAACAAACCTTGAAGACTCATAGGCTGCATGGCTATGTCCATCTGAAGTATCGCACGAGCATAAACTTCTAACCGACTTTCCATAATGTAGAACTACAGTAATAATAATATAATATTAATACTAAACTATATTAGAGGATGTACGAAATACCTAGATAAAAATAATTCCCCAGGGATCTTCTTAAAAGCTACGAACTTATCGGTGAAAATCTATGATTTAAAATCTATTAAAGTTATTTTATTTATTCATTTTACCACAATTCTGTTAAAAGATTTAACAATCAAAGAAAATATATAAAAGAAAACCCATTGGTAATAAACAACATACTAAAATTAGAATCATACTAAATAAAGTGTAAAAACTCATTAACTCATTAATAGTATGTTTAGTTTGCAAGTCTTGACATTATGGAGTTTAATAATTGAAGATATAAATAAAATTGCATAGTATGTTTTAAAATGTTAAACATTTCCTTGTTGTTTTCCTTTTATTTATAGTTTTCAAATGTATAAATATTTAACACATAAACAGGAATCCGACTTTTTGTTCAACAGAATAAATAGAACTCTTACGTGAACAAAACATTTTCGATGTCGAAATCTCAGAGCAAGAGATTTTAAAACATGCCTCATATCACCAGATCCAATCAATAAAATATTTAGCTCTAAAATGATACATAATATCCAACTAATAGAACATTTAAGCAAAGCAAAGAAATATCTAAAATAACACAATTTCAATTCAGTGAAAACATGACATAATAAATGTGTTATTGCATGTCATACTTTCCAATTAAACAGAACACAGTATTTATTTTTACTGTTTATGAGTATCAACAATCACAAAATGAATTTACCCATGACTTCTTCACCAGAATCATCCTTCTTCTCCAATTTATCTAAACATCCAATGACATCTAAAAGTTAAAAAATTTATGATAAATTGTAAAAGACTCATTCCCTTCTATGCATGTCATCAAAAGTTTAGGATGTTACATTACGGTCCATTAAAAAAATAGAGACTTTCTGCGATCCAAAAAAACTAAGAAATCTATTGATATAATTCAATAACAAGATTTACACAAACAAACAAAATTCTTTAATTAGTATTGCTAAAGAAAACTATTGTAAGAATTTAGTGATTATGAAGACAGTAAGTCAACATGGAAAGAAATCAACAATATTCTATGTCTTTCAAATGACCCAGACATTTCTAAAATAATTTAGAGAGAATAAGGTGACAATTGCATCCGAATATAAGAATCTATTTAAAATTAATTTCGAGGCTAACTGACAAGGAGCCAGTTAGCCTCGAAATTACCTTGTCACCTTATTATCTCTAAATTATAGGATTTACACTTCCATAAGGCACATAACCATTTCATTAGTGCGCGCGTAGTCCTGTCGAATTGCTGAGTCAGAGCCAATAAGGCAATTGAGAGCAGGTAAATTTCTCTGATTTTTTCAGTCAGTGATTTAGGGCCGTATTCTAAAAGGAAACTTGAACTTCAAGTTCGACTTGAAATTTTGTTATTTCGTCCTGGTGATCGCTATATGATCACACTATTAATAGCCGTGTAGGAAATCAAAACTTAAGAGATTGAAGTTTTGATTTATAAAGTTTAATAAAATATCTAAAATAGAATTTTAAAAACTTGAAACTCAAGCTTTGTTCGCGCGCGCCTTAATAACTTATTTAAAAGACAAACTAGATATTACTAGTAAATTCAATTCCTTCTTCTCATCGCAGTAGGTTAAAATCTCCTAAGTCAATTAAAGACTAACTTTACAAAATTCTTATCAACTCCTATTTTATAAGTATACTAAAATCCTGTAATGATATTCTAGCTTCTATAATATCTAATTCGATTAATAACTCATTTTTAGCAGGCATTTTTCCAGACCTTCTTAAGGTAGATAATGCCAAACCTCTTCATAAATCTGGTTTTGTTCATTCTTCACATTAAAATCGCCAAAATAATTGTGCGTTTCTTAAAGTTCGCGCTTGCTGTGGTTTAGCCTTGCTTATTATGCATTCCAGAAAATAATCGCGAGGAGGCAATTGTATACAACTTGTACCCCTACTTGCTCTGTGACCACTAATACCAATTATTAAAGACTAATCATACTTAAAATCCACTTGACACGCCAATGATAAATACAGTCTTCTGTCACTACAGAGAAATTTGTCGGTCGAATATTTCCGAAGCATAGTTCATTATAATAGGTTATAGGTAATTCATTATATTATTCCTCAACTGATTATCTTTAAA
>JAYJLU010398838.1:0-13153 GCA_036873645.1 Minona dolichovesicula | reverse complement strand
AGGTATAGGTATAGGTATAGGTATAGGTACAGGTACAGGTACAGGTCGACGGGGGGGGGGTCAAGTGATGCAGTGTGCTAGTTCGCTTTACTACTCTCAGAGTCAAAATGACATGCTCTTTAATAATATGCTACCCATACACCTGTGTCTGTTAAAGAAATATCCCTAAACCATAAATTATTTTCTTAATTTCTTGAAACGCCCAAAAATAGTTTGAATTTTAAATTAAATTTTTGTCAGCCTAATAGAACTTTTTATGCTCTTTAATGTGTACAAAATTATATTTAAATGCATGTTGTAGTTTTTGAGATATGGAGTCTGTCCATTAAAATGAAGTTCGTCCATTTTATTGATTTTTAATTTTTAGCAGCAGGTAAAGAAATCGCTGCGCGCATAGCTACCTGATTTAATTTCTATAGCTTGTAGTTAGACAACATAGAGTAATAATACAGAGTCACCACTCTCCAAAATACAGAAACGCATATCGATGACTTTGTGTCAACAGCGAGCACAATTTTCTATCTTCGCCATTATAAAACCACCAATTACAAATTGACGTCACTCCTGAACTCATTCTTTGATTTTAACAATTCCTAAATATTTAGAAAATCCTCTTTCTGTATTTTCCTTCAGTGAAAGGATTATTAAAATCAGAAGAGTCGTTTAGGAGTGATGTCAATTTGTAATTGGTGGTTTTACAATGGCGGACATAGGAAATTGTGCTCGCTGTTAGCACAAAGCCATCGATATGCGTTTCTGTACTTTGGAGAGTGGTTACTCTATGTATTATTACTCTATGATCTATTGTGCCTTTTTCATATGGAATTGATAGAGAATTTTATATCTAATATAGAATCTATATCTATGGAAATTTCCCAAATTTTCCCGCTGGTCATGTGAACCTTTGTATGATAAAAGCGTTCAAGACATCCAATACTAGTCATAGCTAACCAGACGCTCACCTTCACTGGATTCTCAATATACTATGTACGAATGTAGAATGCAGTTGGGACTATAAGATATGAGAATTCTTAAAATCAGAGAAGGCGTTCGGTGTGGCGATCTACGAACCATCGATATAGGTACATTTCAATATTTTGAGAGTGTAGCCTCTGTATTACTGTTTTTACTCTGGCGTCAAAGAGAGAAAATTAGAGACTGCTGAAATGAGAATGGGTCTAGCAAGAGTGGAGAGAGTAAGAAATGGTGGTGGTGGTGAACTGGTGGGGGTGGTGGACTGCCGGAAGAAAGTGAGAAAAGCCCGACTGAGATGGTAAGGGTCAGATAACGAGAAGAGAAAAAGAATGTGTGAGTAAGCGGACACAAAGCATGAGAATCGGGAATAGACGATCAGGAAGGCCGAACTGGAGAATCAAGGACTATCGGGAGGACATGGAGAACCTGGGTTTGGAAGAAGAAGACGAGGCCAACCAACAGAGCCCACTGTAATCCGCACCGGCGAGCCCACAGCCTTGTGGGAAATGGCAGGAGAAGAATCAGAAGAAGTAAAGCTCAATTCTCAGTGGCCTCACAACTCACAATATTAATTTGGTATTTTCAAATGAGAGGACATTACCATATATGCTTAACGTGTAAAACTTAGAAACAGAAACTACAACACATCGAATGACCTAAAAGCATATTATTACTTTTTTATTATTAAATCACCGACTTCATCCATTTTTGGAGACCAACCATATCTTTGTCCAATTAATCCAAGAAAGAAATTGTCTCCCATCATTTCTTCCCTTGACTTCTCTATTTCTTCTAAGCAAGTGAGAATAGCTTCTTGACCAGTCGCTTCTTTTGGCACGCCCCATCTCAGATCGCATTCCAGAAGGAAAATATTCTTCTCCTCGCACCAGCTTCTCAGTCTGGGAAACACTGTTTTAACTAAAACATCTCTTTCCCAATAAAAGTCTTTAAAGGTAGAGGATATAAATATGCGAACCACACGGCATTTCGATTTCTCGACGTCTATGATATTATTCGCTGCCTGTTTAAAAACATTTTCATCACGGCCTATTTCCTTCTTCAATATTTGAGAAAGTTCTGATCCTGACTCACTAAAAGAGAGAGAGAGAGTGACTACAGATTGACTACATGTAGAACACAGATTGACTACATGTAGAAAACAAGTAAACAAATACACAATTTCACACCCCTGTTGTCCATAAAATAAATTATATTTGATTTAGAGTGTGCCACTGCCGATATTAGGTTATATATGTATATAGGATGTTATATTATATAACCTCTATACGGCGCTATTCAACATTTCATTCCCGAGAATACTTAGCCGGAATTAGAACTCTCGACCCCTGGATTGGTGGCCAAGCGTTCCAACCATTCGACAAGCGCTCTCTACAGAAGAATGACAATTTGAAAGCTTTCTTATACTGCGTGCTGATTCAACTGGAGGCTGAATCAGACATTAAGATTATTTTGAGCTTACAGCAGTATCATACCACTAACAGTAGGGTTAAACTAACCACTTCACACTGCTAGAGTGACTATAAAGTCAAGATATTTTATAACCTTTATACAGCGCTATTCAACATTTCATTCCCGAGAGTACTTAGCCGGGATTAGAACTCTCGACCCCCGGATTGGTGGCCAAGCGTTCCAGGCGACCCTAACCCTAACCTATTATCGGCAGTGGCACACTCCAAATTAAATTTGTTCTACGCTAAGCTGGCGCGTGTGCTAATTTATCTTGACTTTATAGTCACTCTAGCAGTGTGAAGTGGTTAGTTCAACCCTACTCTTAGTAGTATGATACTGCTTATAAGCTTTAAATTATCTCTATGTCTGATTCAGCCTCCAGTTGAATCAGCACACAGTATAAGTAAACTTTCAAATTGTCATTCATTTGTAGAGAGCGCTGGCCGAATGGTTGAACGCTTGGCCACCAATCCAGGGGTCGAGAGTTCTAATCCCTGCTAAGTACTCTCGGGAATGAAATGTTGAATAGCGCTGTATTGAGGTTATATAATATAGCATCCTCTATATATAAAATTATATTTGTCCAAACCTAGTTTCGATTAAAAACTTCATCAGTGGACATAAAAAATGAACTAACACAGAAAATGGCATAGAAGCATAGAAGTCAATTTACATTTTTAATAAAAATTCAATTTAAAATTCAGATTTACAGATTTGAATATAATGGAATAACCTCCCCATTAATTTAAAAAACATCAATAAACGTCATAGCTTCAAAAATGAGGTAAAGAACCATTATCTCAGAGCATATGTGCAATATGTGCAATCATAGAATTTTCCAATTTTTCATTTTTACCTACTTTAAATTACCAAGCATGTAGCAGATCTGTCAATTGCAATTCAAAACATATTAAACGTATATTATTATGTGTTAAATATGTGTTAATTAAATGTGTTTTTATGTCCTTTTCTAATAATAATAATAATAGTTTATTTAGTGCATAAAAAAATTTACAGCACATGGGATTTCAAAGGATGCCAAAGCATATCTAGTTGAAAACCGTATATGTAAACAGACGTAAATTATGTTTCTTATATGTACCTAAATCTTTATTTATCAAATTTGTTGGGTCAAACCCGATCAGTATAAATGCTGTTAAATATTGTATAATGTAAATTCATTCCCCTGAATAAATTATTATTATCCAATGCAAATCAATGAAATCTAAATTTTCCAGATTTCATTCAATCTAACCAACCTCTAATCTATGTATGTATTCCTAATCGACCAAACCTTACCCTATTTCACTCAAACGTATAGGTATTTAAATTCCAAACTTTTCAATTCCATATGTATCTAAGTACCTATAGGTATTATTACCAAATGTGCTTACTTCTCGTATCGTCGTTTGTACATAATTCCACCAAGATTGAATTAATAACACTGCTATATATTATGTATAGCAGGAAAAATAGTAACTGCAATTGTAATTGTTTTATAGTCCATTTAGTATCGGAAATCTAAATTTTCTAACGGTTTATCGATTGTTTATGTTGACACCGTGTTAATAAGAGCCACTGAATATACCTACCTACAGAGACAGACACACAGCCATCTCATGATTCACTGTTGCTCTGTGAATCTACAATAACCAAGCAACTGCAATCAATGAATTCTCTCAGAGTTTAACTCTCTACTCACTCACTGTCTATTCTATTCTTAGATTATATTGACACTTATGTAGAGATGTAATGTAGAGAAGTATATTAGAAACAGCTGTGATGCTGTTTTATAATAAATTTGAAGTGTAGCTACTGCCAATGATAGGTGGTTATATATATACAAGATAGCATAATCTCTATGCAGCGCTATTCAATATTTCATGGATTAGAACTCTCGACCCCTGGATTGGTGGAGAAGCGTTCCAACCATAGATATCAGACATTTGTTTTATCGAAAAATATCTGATTTCTATGGTTCCAACAATTCGGCATGCGCTCTCTAAAAATGAGTGACGACAATTTGAAAGCTTTCTTATACTGCGTGCTGATTCAACTGGATGCTGAATCAGACATCAATCAAATCAAATCATATGTATTTAAAAATTTACATCTGTCAGACGCAAATGGAAAAGGTTGTTACTACAATGAGAGTATATATAAAATAATAAAAGTTCAATTTCAAAATGTCACAATTTATTAAAAGTTCAATTACACTGTTAGACAGCAGTGAATAAAATAGGGGAAAAAGTTAAATTAAAAATAGACTTTTAAAACGATGTAGAAAAAGTAAAATGATAAAATAAAAAAATGGCTGTCGTTTAACTCATCATCAAATCATTATAAATATGTCTAACTAAAATGTTCTTAAAATTTAAAGAGTTAATAACAGGAACGTCATGGCTTAAACATATATGTGGCTTAAAAGTCTGTTTCTTAGATTATAACTGTGGGATTGACTTTCTGGAAGATATCTGTGTATCACGTGATAAGGGTTGGTTTAATATCATTAAAAAGTTTTTCGTCTCGCTCCTCGAATTCCAGAGTATTTATGCAGCAGTAGCCCCATCTTTTCAGAAAGGATTCAGCTACATTTTGTCTTGGCCATTTGCGTAACCCCACCATGCTTGTGATGCGTATGTGAGTCAGGACAGAACTGAACGCATTCAAAATCATGTTTAATTCTTCTTGACGAAGTCCTTTGTTTCTGAGGATTCTCGGGAAACTCATTTTCATAATGGCTTTTGATATATTGTTTTCAATGTGGCTTGAGACTTTGAGGTGGCAGTCATAATGTGACACTCAAAGATATTTACGCTACTTTTACGAGGGATACCAGAACTTTCAGGTATTTCATCATTACATCTAGGTTTCCTGAAGACTATTTCTTTGGATTTGTTAAGGTTGAGTTTAAGATTTAAAACATGGAGATTGCTTAAAGCTTACAAGCAGACATGGGGGCCCTCTTAGTCTATATTCTTCTCTCGAGCAACTCACTATACTATGGCCAGTAAGCAACGGTTCGCACTGGTTCTGGCAACTGCGATTGATTCCCAATTGGGAAAGGTGTAATACATGGGTGTATTCTTTCACCCAATCTGTTCTATTTAAATGATAATTATAGAAATGCTCTTACAGAAGACCAAGATGCAGGCGTTAAGATAGGTGGTAGGAATCTCAATAACCTCGCAATAATACGCTGACGATACAACCTTACTCACTAATAGCAAAGAGGGACTCATTAGTTTATTGTCTGAAGTCAAACGCGAAAGTGAAAGAGCGTGTCTTTTTCTGAATGTTCAAAAACTAAAATTTTGACAAATGGCAACATCCATTCTTTCAATCTAGGAGAAGAAGGTATTGAAGTAGTAGACGAATTCATTTTCCTCGGTTCTAAGATAACAAAGGAAGGTGACTACACTCCTGAAATCAAGAGGCGCCTCACTCTCGCGCATTCAGCAAAGGTCAGGTTAAACAACATTTGGAAGGACAAAAACATCACCTTTTAGCGACTAAAACCAACCTAGTCAAAGCTCTGATCTTCTCCATACCCACGTAGCCTCAAATATTCCGCAAATGTTCCGCGCATGTTCCCTAGCGTCCGCAAAGTCCACTGAAGAATCTGAATGTTCTCTGAATGTCCGCGGAACAACCTCAATGGAACATTCAAATTGGATATTCTCGGAACATTCTTGGAACATTACACATCATGTTCGAATAGAAATATAATATCAAATAACACAATGACACATTTTAAAATTATTTATAAATTTTAAAAGTTTGGGTAAAATGTGTAAACCTCCCAAAATTGACGAAGCTCTTTAAAATCATACTGTCTCGCTTAGCCTCTTCAATTAACGAGTTCCTATGCAAGTAATTTAATTACTTATTTTTAATTAATTTTAACGGGGATGAACATATTTAATAAAGAATACACAAAATTATTAATCATTATTCGGACTCATTCACAATTATTAATTATTATTGAGACATGTTATTCAAACTCAATAGTGGTTATGCATAAAAATAAGCTTTAGCTATTTTCTTAGCTTTCGCTAACATTTTAAAATTTCAATAATATTATCCTCAGTTAAGCAGGGATGAATAACGATAAGATTAAGGTTAAACAATCTAAACAACTGTTCTATAAAATAAAAATGAAATGAATTCATGTATTTATGTCTGTGAAAATGTGAAAATTTAAATTTTTAAGACAAAGCTAAAGGCTTATTTTTATGCATAACCACTAATGATTTATGTTAATTTTTCATAACATTTTAAATGTGTATATAGTATTTAAAAATATAATCTTTTCGAAATTGTTTTTGACACTTTGACACAGGATATTGTAAAATACTTGATGGATGTTTTGTTAAATTAAACCTGACGTTTTGTTTAAGTAATATTTTGTCGAACTTTGAAATATTTGGTACCAAAATTATTTAAATGCAAACATGTCGTCTGACCGAAGTAAACGAAGAAGGATTCAACATTCTGTTAGTATACAAATAAAAAATATCGAGAAAAAGGCACAGTGCAACCTCTCAAAATCTGAGAATATTAGTAAGTTTCCATAAAACTTGAAAATTCAATTGAATCAATAAAGTTTCATGAAGATATATAATAGTGCAATATTTTCTCTTTAATAACAACAAGACTAGTATTTCATTACACTAGTTAAATTCTGATAGCATCAAAGATTTATTAATTTCTTCATAATTTAAAGTTTTTAAACACTATTATAGTCTATATATTACATGGTGGAGATATTTAATTTTTCTGTCTCTGGTTGTGATATTTGTTTACTTTAATTATTTCATATTTACTTTTACCATAACTATGTGAAGCCAGTTTTTTTAGTATTGTTCTTAATAAAATATTTATTTGATATGATATGCATAAGGTTAGGTATTCAGCTATATTTGAACTCTTGAATCATGTCCAATAATAATATCTAATCTTAAAATGGTTCATTTTTAAATATTGTAACATCTAAAAAAACTACTGGTAAATTCTGGAGGATTTAAATATAATAATATCTGTATATTATTATACTTTTAGGTCAAGTTTTGTGATATTTTCCATAAATAGGCCTAGAAAATGACTTTATTTACTATTTTACTAAGTTGCAATTTATTGTATTGACATTTTGTTTGATATATTAACTATAATACTTGGTTGATTAATTTCTTAAATATTATATATATATATATATAACATTTAATATACTTTACATACTTTAAATAGATCATACCAAATTGTAGACTATTAATTGCATAGAAAAACTGATCAGATAGTTTTCTACTGATTTTATGATCATCCAGACCAATGTTATTTCCTTTAAAAGTATATTTTCTAAACCTTTAAGAAAATTTTGCTAAGAAGTGCTTGGAATAAATAAATTATGGTACACCATTTTGATACCTAATGCATAAAGTTAAAATATGCAGCTATAGTTTAAATTAATGTTTAAAAAACACAAATAATCACAGAAATAATCACAAATACATTTTTAAAAATGTTTTCTAAATTGAAATTACTAATACATATAAATATTGCTTAAACTAAGTTTTTCCAACCATTGCCACCAATATATGTACATATATGTATTGTTTTGTACTTGGAAAAATTAATTTAAATAATATAGAATAGGTACCATCCCTTTTCATGCTAGTGTTTTATTTATATGTAGTATATGTACATAGCAAATGGTTGTAAACTTTTTCTATTTATATAGCCCCTTTTTCCTATATCTGCTTATCTGAAATTGCTTACATGTGTGTTCTATTAGTTCATTTTTTGATTATGTTAAATTTCCATCAGTTGTATCACTGTATTGCATACTTAAGGATGAATACAGTTTTTATGGCTGCAAATAACCCCTAACTTCTTACATTTTTTACCCAAATTGTTATATGGGTATAAAAATAATGACTTTCATCCAAATAACTTAATTTTGGCCTTACTTGGATAGAATAATATCAGTAGTAGTAGTTAAATTTTCATGAAATTTCATTGCACATATTTTGCAATTGTACTTTTCAGCGATGCTATCAAATTACTTTATCATTATCGTTACCAAATTGTAATGCAAAAGTTAACAGTTTTTAAAAAGCTTAGTAATCAATTTGTTGCTATTCATAAAATCATCAGAATTTATTAGATCTGGAATTAATTAATGACCTAGGCTTAATCAATTTTATTTGTCAAAATCATACTATGCCATCTGTCTCTAAATGTCACAATTTAGTATTAGAATCATTTATAATTATAAACATCATTACTTAACAGATTCTTTCCATGACGCCAAGAAAAGGCTCAATAAAGTAAAAATGGATACGGATGGAATGTCCACTGATGTCGATCGACAAAGACGAAGAAAGCGCACTCAATTCTTTTACGAAGATGATAATCCGAGAAAAAAACATGCTTATGAGTTTAACGAAAGCCGTAGCAGCTCAAATGTATGTGTCCATAGTCAACACAATATTTTAGTAACCACATATATTAACAATTCTACGTAGAATCATTTTATTCTTTTGTAGTTTAAAAAGCATTTTGTTTCGTCACAAGTAAGAATTTTATTTTATTTGTTTAGACGTGTTTTCACGTATCGCAGGTTATAGTCATTTTTATTAACAATCAGGATGTCTTTCTAAAGTCCATTTTTATCCAGTTTTAAATGTCCCATTTTATGTCGTTAAATTGTTCATTTTTTACTACGTCTTGTATTGTACTGAAGTAACTCTAGGCGGAAGGGTCTCCGATATTTTATTAAAATTAATTGTCCATAGACAAGACTCTTCTTTCTCTTCACTTACTATTATTACACAAGCAAAATATAGTTCGCTATTTTTTTATTTTTAGGCAAGTTGTAGTCGTGGTGAGAGTTTGTCGGGGACTGATGAAGTAAGTTTTGTATTCAATATACGAACTTATATACGAAGTTATCCTACAACATCCATTTTTCTTGTGTTTCAGTCTCATTGTACCAATGACGACACATCGGAGAACGATGGCCCAGTAAGTTAACCTAAACGATTATATATTATAATTCATCCAGTTCTGCTTATATGTCTTGGTTAAATTATATTCTGGTATGTCAGCTTAAATTTAATCAATTTAGGGATTTCCTACTTTCAGTTGACAGGTCAAATAGGTATGCTTTGTAACTTTTTGCTATCCCACAATCTCAGTTCCTGATTATACGCTTAAATATTCACACCAGACTAACATTTGGGTAGTCTGTTCAACTTGACAAAGGCGTATACATATAAATTTGTTCAATTGCTCTATGTGCGAAATTTCTATTTCAGGTGCTTCAAGACAACTCGAATATTGGCCCGACACATTCAACTCCAGTGAACAATGATCGCATGAACAGCAGAGAATTTGAAGAGCTGAAAGGTATTTTGGGTGTTTTAATGAATATTTATTTCTTGTGAATTTAGATTTAATTGTAGTCACCTTTTTGATGAATAGTACCAAAAACCAGGGACTACTCTAATATCAATATACAAGTAGTATCTGAATCAAATATTAAATTGAAACTTGTTTTCAGCACTCCAACGGGAATATCATCGTACAGTACTGTCTGCTCTGGAGGCCATTAAAGAAGCAGTTAACGAAAACTCCCGATGCCTAAAGGCCATGACTGCGCAAAAAGGCCTGAGAATGGACCTTCCTGTGCAGTTACCGATAGGCTCGGTAGACCAGCTGAAAGAGATGTCTGAATGGTTAACTGATAATATAAATATGGAAAATTTGGTAAGGACGCAATTTTAGTTGTTAGATTTTTAATCAATTATATAATATAATAAACTTTATTTGGGGAAATAAAAATTTACAAATTAACAATTAGTTAAGCCCCAGGGACTTTAAAAGCTAAAGCTTATCAGGAAAGCCCCTTTTTAAGATTAGAGTTTTAATATTTCTCGGTGTATACGAATGTCTCACTATTCTATTAGCTGACGAGAAGGCAGTCAGCCTCGGAATTAATTTTAACACAAATATTATTTACATAGATATATAAATATGTAGGAGAGAGCGCTGCTCGAATGGTTAGAACGCTTGGCTACCATAATCCCGGTTAAGTACTCTCGAAAATGAAATGCTAAATAGCGTTGTATAGAGATTTTACCAATAGTGAGTTTATCAAAATATATTTTCACTTAATGCTATTACTACTACTATGTTGTTTGAGCCATACCGTTCCTTAATTACACTTTCAAAAGTTTTAGTGGTTCTTGGTATAACATTATTTAGTTTATTAGGTGTTACAAAAGAGTCAATGATCTATTTTACCATTTTTAGTATTTTGCAGTATCAATACATCTATTAATTAACTTCTATGCAGCACAATCTACTAAAATATTTCTATATTTTATGCAGGCCAAGCAAGTTTCACTATTAGGAGGATTAAGCCTGAACGACTCCACCCGACGTGTGATGCGCCATCTGCTCACAGAAGAATTTATGTGCTTGTTTACTCTAACAGGTCGAAAAAAGACAAAGCGTGCTCTGAAAAACTATTGGTTATACAGTGTGATTAAGCTATCGGTGAGACTGTCATGTAAGGCTGCTGTCAGTGATATCGAAATCGACGCCGCAATAGGGGATGTTTTAAGACATGCACCGGACAGACTTAAGAAAAAAAAGGAACAACACATTGTAAAATTTTAATATTCTATGTTACTAAATATTTACTGGAATAACCGTTTTCTAGACGTTTTCGTATTATAAACTTAGAAGATTCAGTTTATTTTTATTCTAAGAAGTATATGAATATTTATAGTTTTTATTCAAAACTAGGAATTGTTGTAGCGTCTCATTTGAGTGATGTGTATGATCTTGTCAATATTGAAGAGGTTTCTAACAAGTGTGTCATTTTGCATTTACGAAAATAAATTGTAAACTAATTCCAGTTGTATTCTCTTATTTAATTATTTGTATGATGTTAATTGATTTTAAATCAACCTTTGAATTCCAAAGACTTATATGTCTGTAATCTTATTCACTCAAACCGCCGTTTAGTTTTGTGTGTGATTTTATGTTACTAAACATTTACACTGGAATAACCGTTTTATTATGTTATCTATAATAATGTTTACTGCATAAATATAATGTATAATTATCTATGACAATTTTTTGAAAATAAAGTACTCTCATTATGTTCCCGGAACATTCATCCGGCGGCCAAATAGGACAATTAGAGGACATTCGTAGATGTTTGGCGGGCATTCAGGGAACATTGGTTGGGATATTAAGCCAACATTCGCGGAACTTTCAAGACTACGTGGGTAGTAGTCTACGGGATGTGTCTTGGACTTATAATGAAACAAGAAAGGAAAAGGATTGACTCGTTCAAAATGTGATGCTGGCGAAGACTTCTCCGAGTTCAATGGGCCCACAGGAAGTGAAATTCAGAGATCCTAGAAGAAACGGGTAACCCAACATCTCTCACTGGTGTAATTCTGAAGTTGAAGATGCAGTATTTTGGGCATGTCGTCGGAGCCGACAGTATGGAAAGTCAAATTATGCTGGGAACTACTGAAGGAACGAGTCGCAGAGGAAGACCCCGCTGTCGGTGGACTGAAAATCTGGAAGAAATCACAGGGTTTGCGCTGTCAGAACTCAAAAGAAGGGCGGCCAACAGAAGTGCGTGGCGTGTCTTGTGCTGCGGGAGTAAGACTAAAGAATTGATCTTTGATTTCGGCAACAGATGAAGTTAATATTAATAATACATATTCATATCGTAAATTATCACAAACTTTTTGACAATCACCTTAAATTCAAGGCCATATTGATAATATCATTAATAAAGTCAACCAAAGGCTTTATATTCTTCGCTGACTGGTATAAACGGGTGTCAATTCAGATATTAACACTTTATTCTATGGATCTAATATCGAGAGAATGCTTATACCTAAACATACAGAGTCGAACGCCGATCGATCGAGCAATATTGCGTTCGACTACTGAGCAGAACTCTTATCTCTCTCATACGTCGGTACATCCATCAAACTGTTTTACGAAATAACCCTTAACCATTGATTGCACAAAGAAATTTAGGAATTATGTAGTAATATTGTACCTCATTTTAAGATTCTCTTGTTAACATGTAGGTGCAACTGTTCCCTTGCTCGTAAAATAATATCAAATACTAACCACCAAATAATTTCTTTCGTTCGTATCTTATACTAAAAATGCTGGAATGATGGGTTCTTAAAATGTTTTGTCACCCACGCTTGTATCACAAGGGCTGCTCTTGACATAAAAAAGAAGGATTACAAAGGGAATTTAACTTATTTTTTCAAGAACATCGGATTTTTAAAATTTTCTTATGACACAAATTAACTAGTCTTTATAGTCTACGTATTGAGACGGTCATTATCCTGCTTTTTAACAAACCTGTCCAATTGCTTATGAGGCGTAATGTTGTCTAGCATGAGAGAGACGCCTCACACGCGGCGACCAGTTCTGATATCTATGTATGCAGCTCGCACAGTTAGCCATAGACGCTACCCAGTGGGACGAAAATTATATTTCTTAGTAAGATTTCTACTTAGTATTTCTTGGTAAGAATTAGCAAGTCTTATAAGTTTACTTACCAAGAAATTAGTAATTTTGTTAATTTTTGTTAAGATCTTATTAATTTATTTAATTTTTGTTAAGATCTTAGTAATTTTGTTAATTTTTGTTAAGATCT
>JAYJLU010397728.1:0-13163 GCA_036873645.1 Minona dolichovesicula | reverse complement strand
TTCATGCATGAACCAAAATTTGCATAAAAGCTTCAATGAATCAGCTTTTGTCAAATAATTGCTACGAACACGTAATTCAATTACGATATTGAGCTCATAATAGATCATACATCTATTTGACAAAAGAAAAATATTCATTTTAGTGCAAAAATAAATATTTCGGCAGCTTTCGCTCTACACTACTAAAAATTACGACATTTCGATTATTTCGAATATATTCGCGACGATAGGATTATTTGTCACTCGGCATAGGGATAAATCGATATCTAAATATCTATCTATGATCCGAGTTGATTCTTTATTATTTGTAAGGAAATTTTCGTATAACGATAAGTCTATCATTGACTATGACTTAGTCATAAATTGACTGAGACTTACTGAGGCTTTCTTAGTTAGACATAGACATAGGTATATTTTCGGGGGTTAAATGTTGAAAACGTATTGTTTACCTACCTTCTTCTCATGAACAAGTATGTCTGAGTAGGTAAACAATATTATCTGTTTAATATAATCTAAATATGGAGCGCAGTTTTAGAGTTATCATGATGACATGTCAAATACGGTATGATTCATTGTATAAACCTTGTGTTTTCTCACACTATATACAATGAATGTACTCTAAAAGGTGACAGATATAAAATGTTCTCGCTACTTAATCCATCACTATATAATACTCGCTGAAATTCTCTAAGTAAATAGAAGAAAACATAATACAAAACATGCCAGAGTAGTTGTCTATATTAACTGATCCAATACAATATAACATTGTATTCTATTGTATTCTATTGATAGTTATTGTTAGTATACATAAACATCGAATTACATATTGAGAATGTGTGTTTGCAACTACATATGTATTTGTCAGATGTACACACTCGACTTTTACTTGCTGATTCACCTCTAAGGTCAAGGAAGGGAAGGAAGGCTGCCCCTACGCCTCTATATTATAGCGAGGCTGTGAATCTGAGAGATAGAACACGAAGAGAGAGAGTGAGAAAGAAAGAGAGGGGGAGAAAGAGAGTGAGAAAGAAAGAGAATGTGAGAGAGAGAGAGAGAGAGAGAAAGAAAGAGAAAGAAAGAAAGAAAGAGAGTGAGAAAGAAAGAGAGAGAGAGAGAGAGAGGAAGAGAGAGAAAGAGAGAGAGAAAGAAAGAGAGAGAAAGAAAGAGAGAGAGAGAGAGGGAGAGAGAGAAAGAGAGAAAGAAAGAAAGAGAGGGGAGAGTGAAAGAGAATGTGTGTGAGAGAGAGAGAGAGAGAGAGAGAGAGAGGTAGAGAGAGAAAGAAGAGAGAGAGAGAGAGAAGAGAGAGGGGGAGAGAAAAGGAAGAGAGGGAGATATAGTGAAAGAGGGGATGAGAGAGAGAGAGAGAGAGAGAAGGGAGTGAACGCGCATTTTACTGCAGTTTAGGAAATTAATTATTTTCCTCTGAGTGATAGTAATTGACGTACCTTATAGAGATAAATTTCCATCTTCTTCATAATAATAATGAAGATTCAATCGCAATCATTCTCCAGCGATAGAGATAGAGAATCTATCACTCAATGTCAAAAAATAGTCATGCGTGACTGAAACAATCTGATAAATCGACTGATCCCTTCAGACCATTTTATTTTTCTAAATTTTAGCTTTTAAGTCAACATTTATTCGCCTTACTTTCTTTCATCTTTCATAAAAAGAGGGACTATTAATAAATAATTATGAAAGAGGAGAAGGAGGGGATGAAAAGAAATAGTAGAAGTTCAATCAAACATATCACCCATCTGCTTGTTAACTGAACTATCTGAGATGTGTCAGTACATCTGTATCAATCAGAATGACCATCTGTAAAAATCTCTATAATGATATGTATGTAGATTATGATTGCATAATAAAACTCACTGTTATAGTTGCAGCTGCAGGTGTTAGAGAGGAGATATCAATGGCAGTGACTTGCACTTCATATTGACCAGTGGGCGTGGCTTCACGATCAGCCAAAATAGAGCCGCAATGCAATTGGCCAGTAGTTTTGTCCAATGAGAATAAGCCACGTGGCTGTAAAATGGTTTTATCGCCCGCGTACACACCAGTTATCCAATATTCGAAAGATGCTGATTTTGTAGGATTATTCGAGTATTCAATTTCGAATTGAATTAAGGCGACGCTTTGACAATTAACGTTTTCAGTAATCTATAAATAATTTAAAAACATATTCAATGTAAAAGAAAGAAAGAAACGACATCACTGACATCTCTATATGCAACATGTAAATTGCTTCTTTACCTTTGCTGTGTATGAGAGTTTCTTAAATTGCAGAGCAGTTGCGGAGCTGGATTGTGCGATTAATCGCAAGCTTTTCCACCCTGACAAGTGTTGGTTCGCATTGCTCACAGAAAATTGCACATCGAAGTAAAGTTTCGTCTCGGGTAGATTTTGTTTGAGTATTAAGGATCCCGTTGATGGTTGTAGCATGAAGTAATTCCCATCTAAAGCGTCTTCATTGTACTTGTATTGTACGTTGGCATGAACGCCTGAGTCCGAATCAGTCGCCTGCAGTAGGACCACCTCCGCATTGATGGACACACTGATTGGCAATAAAGCGGCCTCCTGAGTTCTAATTACCGGCTTCTCGTCGTTCAAATCTTCCACAACAATTGTCACAATGGCAGTTGTGGACGTCAATTGAGGTTCGCCCATATCATGACAAGTGATTCTCAGATTATACAGACTGGTCAACTCTCTATCAATCGATCCGATTAGTTTAATATCGCCGGTTAAAGAATCGATCGAAAATTTCTCACCATAAGTGGAGTCGATTTGGTGCAGAGAATACACTAATTTCTTGTTTACAGCTTGACTATCTCTGTCCACGGCAGCAACCCTACCAACAACAGATTCTAATGACGCATTTTCTGGTATGAGAAAAAGCTTCGTCGCCGATGAGAATATGGGATAATTATCATTGACATCCGTCACTAATACTGTCAATATTGCGGTTGTGGACAAGGAGGGTGTACCTCCGTCACTGACAGACACAACCAATTCGTGTTTGGACTTTGTCTCGTAGTCAAGAGAGCGACTCAAATAAATATTACCATCGGCGGAATTAATTCCAAATAAAGAGTCCTCATTACCGGATATAATTGAGAACGTATTCCTACCATTCTCATCTATGTCTGGATCTTGAGATTTCAATTGAAATAGGATGAAACCCGGTTGTACACTTTCAGCCACAGTGATGACAGTTTCAGTGAGATCCACAAACACCGGGTACACATCATTTGCATCCATGATCTCAATCACCACTAGAGCTGTAGCAGAATACGATATTTCTCCTAGAGGATTATCTCGCGCTTGAACGGTGAGTACGTAGGCTGCCTTCTTCTCTCTGTCCAAACGTGAATTAAGTAGAATGAGACCAGTGGAAGTATCCATGCGGAATGTTACACCTTCATTACCAGCAATGATATCATATGTGAGGTGGGCGTTGACACCGCTGTCTAAATCACTGGCGCCAACAATAACGACAGTCTCCCCGACATTCGCACTCTCGGGAATGCGCGAGAAATAGACATCTTTTGTGAATACCGGGGCGTGATCATTCACATCAGTGACACCAATAGTGACAACAACTGTTGATGACAGTGATGGCCTTCCAGAATCATGAGCAATCACTTTAAATGATTCAACTTTAAAGGCGGACTCCTTGTTAAACACATTCTTAGTGAGAATAGCACCGGAAATGGAATCTATAGTGAAATTAGCTGATTCTGTTAACAGTTTGTAGTTAACCAGTCCATTTATACCAGTATTTTGATCAAATGCTTGAATGGTACCAACCTCAGAGCCTATTGGCAGATTTTCTGATATTGTAAAGTTAAATTGATTCAAAGCGAACAACGGTTCCGTATTCCTACGATCAATAACAGTTATGCATATAGTAGTTAGAGATGATCTGAGTGGTAGACCATTGTCTTTAGCCAGTGCCGTTAGCACGTATTGCGAATTTTCGTCTTCTTCAAGATTGCCAACGATGTATAGAAGTCCATCGGGAAATAAACGAAATTTCGAATACCATTCTGAATCATCCAATAGTTCATAGACAATGAGATTATTGTCATTAGAAAAGTCCAAATCTGTCGCTACAATACTGCCAATGAATGCATGAGCTGCGTCATATTCGGATATTGAGAAGGTGTACAAGAGTTGAGAGAATATTGGGGAATTATTGTTCGTGTCTATGAGATTCACGCGCACTGGAACACTTTCCGATAAGCCACCTTCATCCCTAACTGAAACGCTGAATTCAACTGAAATGTCTGACCACATTGTGGAAGGCTTTGATAGAGAGAGTGCGCCAGATTTGGGATTAACAATGAAATATCCCGCCGACAATTCATCTCCTAAATCATACGTCAGTGCTCCATTCGAGCCCTCGTCGCCATCCATTCCTTTCACTGACGCGAAGACATAGTTAGCTGGAAGTGTGTCATTGATGAAAAATTCATAAAAAGGCGACTCGAAGTATGGCTTTTCATTTATATCCAATACATTGATTATCACATGACACAACTGAAACCCAACCTTTGACATTGCACTTAGAGTTAAATTGTATTGACTGTTCATCTCACGATCCAATAGTTTAACAGTAAAGACATCCCCATTGGCTAAAACACTAAAGACACCATTTTGATCCCCATTAACGATTATTACTGATTCATAATTGAATGCTTGAACTTTTCCAACAATTTTACTGACAAAATTATTGTCCCTATCCTCAGTAGTGGAGAAAATGTAGGTGTCTTTCGAAAATGTAGGTTTGGTACCTGGTATAGTTGGCGGATAGAGATATAAAGTGAAGTCTGATTTACTAACCCGACCATCGGAATCTGTCGCTTTTACTTCCAAAATTTCTCGTTTCGCAGCATTCCATGTTAATCTGTGAATTGCGCCACTAGACGAATTGATCAAGAAATTAGAATTGTACTGTGAAGAAATAGAATAAGTCACAGAATTAGATGACGCATCCTCGTCCAAATCAATTGCCTTAACTGTCTCCAATAGTTGCATATAATTTGGATTATCTGAGGCATAGACAAAAGATTCGCGAGGATAAAATTCTGGAGAATTATCATTCAAATTGATCACATTGACTGTTAATTGTGCACTGGAGCTCAATAGTTGAGGACCTTGATCAGTGGCTATGATATGAAGTCGATATTTCACATTCTTCTCAAAATCAAGCGGTTTCCTGGTATACAATCGATTGTTTTTTATTTCAAATAAGTCACCATACTTAAGTCTGTCGTGATCACTAAGTTTCAAATTGAATGTGCCATTGATACCACCATCAGGATCTACAACATCAAGGGAGTAAATCATCGATGGTGCTAAATTCTCTTCAACGGTAATGGAAAGAATGTTGGTTGGTTTGAATTGGGGAGAATTGTCGTTTAAATCTCGAATTGTAACTTTGAGAATTGCCTGACTGGTCATGGGGGAGAGTCCTTTGTCGCTCACAGTTATATTCAGAGAGTAGTCATGGTAACTTTCATAATCGGTAATTTTTGCGGTGGATATGATGCCCATGTTGGGGTCGATTATAAAATCGGAATTTTCATTTCCCGAAACGATCCTGTAGAATAATACGCCATTCATGCCCTCATCTTTATCGAATGCCTCTACTCGAGTGACATAACTGCCTACTGGTGAATTTTCATTTAGAAAGACATGATCAAATTGTCTAACAAATTCTGGTCGATGTCGATTAGCTTCCGTAACTCTGACAATTACTAATTTCTGACTGAATAAAGAGGGTTCACCTTTATCACGCGCTTCAATAAGAAGGTTGAATGAATTTGGACTCGAGTCTGTGAGACCGGTCTTTATCTTCAAAAGAAAATATTTGGAGTTTAAAGCAACTCTGGAAATCTCAAAGTGATCGTTAAAATTTCCATCAACAATTTTCACATCCACCTCCCCGTTTGGTCCAAAGTCAAGATCCTGTACAGAAATTACTGCGACTGGTGTCTTAATACTTTGCTCACCCCGTTCAACAATGGCAACTCCATTCTCCTCTTTTACTAGATTGATGTCAATAGAGGGGGCATGAGTATTATCATCAGCCACTGAAACAGTCACATACGCTTGGGAAGAAAGAGGCGGACTACCATTATCTCGAGCTTCCACTATGAAAAAGCATGTCCCCGTAATTTTGAAGCATGAGAACTTTTCACGTAAAGTAATTTGACCACTTCTTGGATCAATGATGAATTCTTTAAAAGAAGAGGATGCCGTATCCTTGAAACGATAGGAAATTTCAGAATTCACTCCAATATCAGCATCGGTGGCGCTTAAACGCTCAACTGGAGTCCCTATGGCTGAGCTTTCTTTTAAAACAGGGTCATATTTTGTGGGATTGAATAATGGTGCATTATCATTGTAGTCCTCTATAATAACATTCAAGGTTAAATAGCCGTAATTTACTGGATTACCACCATCTTCCGCAGAAATGTTTAATGAATAAGAACTTTGTAATTCTCTGTCCAACTTTTCTTTTACAACTAACCAAATTTGGGAGTTGCCGGATGATACTTCAAGTCCAAAAATATTATTAACATTTCCCGAAATAATCCGATAATTGGAATTAACACTGTTGATACCTTTATCCAGATCTGTTGCTGATGGAAGGGAATATTTTGCACCGGGTATAACTTGTTCTGAAATTCTCAATAGTTTGATGCTGTCTGCAAAGATAGGTGGGTTATCATTTTCGTCTTTTATCTCGATACTGATATCAATAACATCAGTTTGACCTTGTTCACTTCTTTCAATGATATATAACTCAATTACATCCTTCGGTAATGATTCTCTGTCTATTTTGATTTTTGTTTGAATACTCCCAGAAATTGGATCTAATTGAAAAAGTGCAGATGGCTCACTAAATACATATGTGTAATCCAATTGAGTGAGAATTTGACCAACAGGAGTGTTGGGCTCTTGATTTTCAAAAACTGTGAAAGTATTTCTTCTATTGGCAGTAATTCTGTAAAACAGGCATGTCACTATTAGAATGAAGTATTTAATTGAAAACATAGCTTAAGCCTTCATTTCATATTGCATTGCATCTAAAATAATAACATTTGATGAGTATTTAATTTATGGAATGAATATTCAGAAATACAGGTAATAATGTTTTCAAGAAGTGGAGTTAATCAAATTAAGGTTGTGTTGTGAGCTAGACATCATTTGAAATAGTATAAAATTTAGGATTTCTAACAAATTATACATTTTCTTCTGATGTTTGAAATGGAGAACACTATAATATAAATATATAGATATTTTAAAATTTAAAATATTGTTAATAATATTATTAATAATCATCAAATAGATATTGAACATTATTTAATTTTTTTTTCAAAAGCTAAAGTATCTTATTCTTTAACAGTAAATTATCAAATTTATAAAACTGTCTGCTAATTCTTTAAAAGTATTAGTTACTGCATGAGAACAAAAGAAATAAAGAAATCCAAGGTAATGATAAAATTAAATTAAATTAATAAAAAGAACAAATCTGTAAAATATGGTGTTGTTGTTTATTTAAAATTATTAATCTAAATTTTGTTACAATATATTCTTATCTAATAAAAAATCATACTGGAAGGTAAGATTTAATTCCAGTAAGCATATTAGTATTTATGCTGTTCATATAAAATATTAGATTCAAAAACATTAAGTATGTGAATTAATCTGTTGATGGATAGAAAAGGCTCTGAGTCCATTTGTCTGAAAGTATTCTTTAGACTGTTGTTTTGCTTGTTTTTACTTTTGTGTACTTATTTAATAATAGGAAATAACTATTATTCAATTAATTAGTGAAAGGGTACCACTTTGCTGAATTCTTGGTCAATTCCTTCAATAGTCAATAGTCAAGCTAGAATTGATGAAAAATATTGATTGGCAAATTTGATAAAACCTTTTTTAGTAGAATTAAAATAATTTAGATTGTATGTATCATAATAATTTATAGAATACTTAAAGAATGATTTTAAGCTAAACTATGTTAATATATTTATTTGATGTAATCAGTGCTCAAAGTAATATTGTAAGAAACAAATATACAAAGTTAAAAAGTAGAAGAGTTAAATTTAACAATTAAACATGGAGTAAATATTTAAACTGAGTTAATAAGTATAATTTGGTGATATAAAAATCTATTAATAAAGTTATTTTTCTTAAGACTAGATAATGTCTGTTGAGATAAGTCTGGTTATGTCTGGTAAGATAAAATTAAGATAAAATTATTAACTCCAAGTTCTGGGATGAGTATCCTATATATGAGGTAATAAGTAATAAATAGTAAACATTATTTATTTACTTAGTAAAATAATGGATGTAATAGTATTTAAATTCCCTTTAAGGTATATTATTAACACTAATTAATTAAATAATTATTGAATAATTAAAAAATTAAGTTTTTAATTCTGATTTTGAAAATGAAGTGCTTATTCTCCCAGCAACGGAAAAATAATTTTTAGATTAATCTTCCAGCACTTGGCAAAAAATAGGGGATCAGCACTGGAAAAAGAAATTCGATTTTTTTTCAGCATTGATTTTTCCAATAAAATTGTTTGGGTTAGTTAGTGTTATAGATATCCTTTCCAATCTTCCTTTTCCAGTGCCGGAAGAATAAGCTCTGCCTTTTGAAAATTAGTATATTGATCAGATTTTGAAATTTGTATAAAAGATCAAAATTTATATTAATTAGTATTAGTGTTAAGATTATTAAAGCATAAATTCACTTTCGAAATTTAGTGACTACAAGAAAACTAAAAAATCATTAAAATATATTTATTGGAGTTTTTTTCTCAAGATATTTTGAGAGGGATATATAGACTTATGAACAAATTGCCTGGTTTGCTAAAAATGGAAAATAAATTACAAAAATTAGAAATGAGTTCCAAAAGAAATAAGTCTATAAAGATTTTACAGAAATTCTAACCTGGAGAAACACATAGATTACAAATGCACATTTTGGAAATCTGATTAGAGCGGTTGTTATCAGTTGATTTTTGAAATAAACATTGCTATGTATAAACAAAACCAATGTATTTAAAATTAAGGGGGATTGCAATAATTTCAAAGTTAGGTTTATTAAAAAAATGTCACGAATATTTCAGGAAAACCTATAAAAATCTTAGTTTTATACTCTACCTTATGCAATCCTGACCTAATAAGGATAATAAAATGTACAAATGTCTTAGAACAAAACTAGATAAAAAATACCAAAGCCGTAGCTTCTGGCAGTATGTAAGTTCGTTTTTTAGTTGAGGATCTCCTTGACACTTGATGAACTTAGGGGCGTTTGTTGGGCCTGTAAGTTCCCCAACTAAAAAAACGAACTGGTCTATCTAATTTCATTGGAAACTCAAAATTTTTCCTATTGAAAGATATCCGATTTTATTTAGTATACCACGAAACTTTTCCTAAGTCTTTATCGCAAAAATTGTTTCATAAAAACAGGTATAACTCATGATAAACTCAGTGTGGACACATCCATTATAAAATTAGGTACCTATGTACCTTGCGTGTAATGTTCAGAAATGAACAAGTGATAATAAAATTGACATGCTAATCTAACAGTTATTTGACATAATTGTAATCGTAGACAGAGTTTCTTTCTGTATGAAGTTCGGTAGCATCATAGAATATTTATGCAATAAAGGCATAAATCTTTAATTTATCGTATATTTCATTATTATGAGAGTTAATATAATAATAATATAACATGTTTAATTTATAAAAATGGGAAATCATAAGCATTGAAATAATAGGAAGATAATTAAGCAAAATTAACTCATAATTATAAATCCGTTATGATTCAATACTTATGGTAAGTTTGCTACTTTTATGCTTTTAAGACTTTTTTAAATAAAAACTATTGCGGGAAATAATAAATATATAATTTTTATCGATATCGATAAAAACGTCCTCCCATTATAAATGGCTAGGACGTTTCTTTTCTGTCTCAGGTATAAAAACGACGCTAAACGGTGTTATGAAAATGTTTAAGAGTAATGAGTTTTCCTGTGATTTAACCAAAAAATCGAACGGGAAGTACAATAGACATATTTATGTTCTTATAATCATACAGGTATATACCCCGCAACAAATTATACTATCTTACCTTTCTTCGCCACTGAAAGATTATTATTAAACTATATTAACGCATATTGCATAATTGTACAAATTGAATCGGGGATAAATATAAACGCGTCAATTTTGTATTCCATGCCCTGCCTTATTCATTAGTTCGCTTCGCCTCTCTGTCATTATGTTTTTCTATATTATTGTAAATTATCACCGAAACGTTGTGATTCTAATAAAGTCATTATTATTATTATATATATTACATATAAACAAAATCACGGACTCCTCGTAATCGAATTTCATTTCAATATTTTGAAAGACGAAAATATACTATATACTAGTATACCTTACTGTTTAGTTTTTTAAATCACTGCGAACTATCGTAACCGCAGTCATTTCCCATCGGAAGTCTTATAAATCTCACCCCCGCGACTAAAACAAATTCTATCTCGATATAAACTGACCCTAGACAGGAAATCATAGAGTAATTTGATATTGATTAAAATGACAAATATATTCAACAATAAGAGACTTTTATAAAAGCTGATTTAATTCAATACAATAATTGTCTTTCTAAAAATTGCAAACAATAAATATAATGAAAAAATAGTACATCGGAATATCATTATTTATACAGGAATCACAAATAATGAATTCCAAATGGTATGTATATCTGACCGTGACAGGTTAAATCGCTATGAAAGCGAGAGTTTGAATCAACCATATGGAAGACTTGATTGCGGTTGACTAATAGTAATGACTAGGAGTGTATGCGTATGCATCAATGACAAAACAATAAGCAGAAGGTTCATGAAGTGACAAAAACAAATAATGAAATTAATCGATTGTGGCAGGCTAAACAGGATTAACTAATTAGGATACAGAGCATGAAGAATTCTTTTCAGTTACGTTTCCCAATGACTTTTCAATTTCTAATAGACAACGCTCAAACATTTCAGCAACACCCTAAAATGAGAAATAGAAACACTATATATGTATGTAGGAATGTGTATACACTGTATATATATACCATTCTATTACGGTTCAAAATGAATACTTTCACTAAATAAGTAAAGCAATCAAAAAAAATATAATTGAATTATTAACAGAGCAAAAACGTCAACAATTAAAACTTTAGAATGTTGATCACCACACTAATTTGTTTAGCTTTGCAGATTGAGCTCGGATTTTCCTGAACCTTTGGCAATAAGTCAAGTCAATAATAGGTATGTAATTACTCCAGGGCAATCTATAGGTCTCTTAAATATTGGGTAATAAGCAGACAATATAGTGTTTGATTCTATTCCCCGAACTGTCTAGTAAAATAGTATTTAGTGTAGTATAAAAGTTTAACACCAATAAGGAACATGTAAAAGATGAAAATAAGATAAAAAGTCAAGTAAAAACATAATCTGTTGTAGGATTTCCAGGTATTTCTGTTTGATAAGTTAATTTTAAAAGACATTTTATTATTATTTGAACTTACAATGCAAGAAATAACACTGTAAATGAACATCGTCCTGAATGCAGACCAATATACATTTATTTAAGAGGCATAGACTGCCTTGAATTCACTTTTAATATACCTAGATGAATTTTTCATCTGAGCTCTTTTAGCAAAGACAATTTAAAAGTCATGTTATGTGTACTCCAATATCTAAGAAGGATAACTTGGAAGTTTATAACTAAAGAGACTAAGACCTGGAGGATGAAATACGAAAAGTGCGTAAAAAGTCATAAGAGAAGCTTAGAATCCGAACTTAATTATTAATTAATACGTTATGATTATAAGAGTGAACCAAAATACAACTGCCGTCCATAACTGAAAACTATTGCATGAATTTCGTTTGTTAATTTTAAGATTAAAATACAAACAAAACACTCCATGCATGTTATTGCCATTCAAATTGCACTAATTTAACTTTTAAGGATTTAAAAAAGAAACAGTTAATATCGATCAGTATATTAACGTACTTAACATTACAAAATTTCGCGACTTTTATCAGTTACGAATAAAATAAATGACATTATTCTACTACTTAGAAAACAGAAAAACAAGCACAATATTTTAAAATCGTTCGACCTTTAATCCTTCTTGATGACATGCACTTTTCTATTATAGTAGATACGATGAGAGCACCTGTTTAATCTTTCAATAACATCGATTATTTTTAATAGGACGTCGTGTGTGCTATCAAACAAGACATTTGCTTAATCAATTTTTATTGATACAAATTAATGTAACTATAATGAATATGAAATCAAACATGTTTTTGTTTTCAGCATGATCTCAAAAATAATTAATGTATAACCAATACGTGTGTCATATAATAATTATAATCGACAAACCTTATTTTCTTTGGCAGATACTTCGAAAAAAGGCAAATTATACGTTGAACTAAATTGATTTCCTTCAGCAGTTGACACTCGCCTAGATGAAAAACAAATTATGCTATCATTAGAAATTAATAGATTTAATAGAATTGTTATATTTTATGAAACTATCCATCAGAAGTGTTTTTTTATATGGGCTTAGGGATCTCTAAGAAAATAAAAATATGTACTTTAGAGCTAAATGATTTAACATGTAATCTGACCTGTCATTTGCTAAGTCGAGCTTGTTACCCACAACAACGATAGGAGCACTACAAGAAATAGGAAAAGAGTATTTATCATTCTGTTTAATTTATTAAAAAATATATTCTGCACAAAATAATTTAGATAAAATTCAATTTACTTGGGCAAACCTGATTCTACAGTGATATCTTGTTTTATTTGTAATAAATATTGAAAACTTTTTTCTGTTGATATGGAATACACCAAGATCCAACCATCTACATTCATGAATGAATTTATTGGTAGGGGAGAACAGCCATCCTAAAGAAATAACCACTAAGCCATATAAAATTGAATCAATCATTGATAAATAATTGGTGATAAAAATAGTTGAACAAGGATAATAATATAATAAATATCGTTTATTTCATGAAAGAAAAAAGACACGAGGTCTGACATAAAAGTTGAGATAGAAAGTTATTACA
>JAYJLU010396617.1:0-13163 GCA_036873645.1 Minona dolichovesicula | reverse complement strand
TATAATGGCGGAGATAGGAAATTGTGGTCGCTGTTGGCACAAAGCCATCGATATGCGTTTCTGTATTTTGAAGAGTGTGAGTACTCTCTGTATTATTACTCCAGACATGTATCCCAGAGTAAATATCTTTCCACTCGTCAAACAATATGAAAACCCTGTAAAATCAACATTCACATCCAGTTTTTTCGTCATTTCCTAAATTTGAAAAAGCCAATGTAAAAGTAGGAAACCAGTGAGTCTATCTTGTTTTTCTAAATAGATGATAATTATTAGAAGTGATTATAGTCAACTTACACTCCCACAAGTGGCACATTCATCGCCTTCTTATCTGTATTCAGCATGAATACAATTTTTCTAGTCTGGTCCATAGTCAAAAATCTATAAATAGAATTATTAGTAGATAGTCCGTGGGTAAATTTGTTGTCGCGAGCAGAGTAATCGCAGTTACACAGACTTTCGACTCTCTAAATATTGAAATGCATATCGATGGTTGTAGATTACACGCGGCTGACAAATTCCTATCTCCGCCATTATAAAACTACCCAATTTCAATTTATCGCCTCTCCTAAACGCATCCTCTGATTTTAATATTTCTTATATCTTTGGAAAGAGCTTAATGTATACGTTCTTTCAATGAGCGAATTAATAAAATCAGATAAGGCGTTCAAAAGAGGCGACAATTTGAATTTGGTAGATTTATAATGGCGGAGATAGAAATTTACAACAAAACCATCGATATACAGTTCACTTTTTATGGAGTCAAAACTCTGTATAACCGTATTACTCTGATCTATGAAATAACTCCATCATACCCGTATCTGTGCTCCGGAACAGTTTCTTCCATTCGATTAGTCAGTCCTTTGACTATTGATGTGGGTAGGATGGGCACGGGAGTGATTGGTGTAGCGGTGAGTGGCAGGCAGGGCATCACCGCATAGAACTCCAGATAGTTCAGCGACAGTTTGCAGGATTTTACACCCATATTGACAGCGGCCGGTTTAACATTATGATTATCAGAACAGCTGGCAAACGCTTGCAACCGCAAAAAGTTCGCAAATTCAATATGAACGCCATTGGCCACGTTTTCTTTCAGTTTCTATAGTTAAATATCACATAAACAGATAAACAACTTCATAAGACGATACAGTTTTAATGAAATTTAAAAATTGCTGATTATCATCACATACTACTTATTACCATAATAAGTAGTATCATCAAAAACAAATATTTATGAGCTATCATATGCTTAGATATTCATTTTTATTAATAGAATTAAATAGAATTATATAAAAGAGATGAATAACTGTTGATGCAACCTACCTCAATTTCATATTGAAGAGTATTGAAATATACTTCATTATCTAAACTTTCTTTATAGATCTAAAATGGTGAAGTGTTAGAAGAGGATGTTAGAAAAGTGAAAGATGCCCCTGTTGTGAACACATGATTTAAGGAATCATGAATCTAGAAATTCATAGTAGAGCCTCACTTTAAGCGGTATGGTCACTTCTCCGGAGCATTTATGTCCCCCACCGCTGCCTGAATAGCTTCCCTGATCGATTCTCTCTACAGAAATGTTGACAGCATTCTTAGCTAAAACAAGGAGAAACACAAGGAAACATTCTCAGCACTTTATTTGGAGATAAACCAAACACAAATCAGATAGCGCCTCGGTATATGCATTCCTATGAGGGCAAACTCATTGCTCAAACTCTGCGGAATAGTTGAACTTTAAAATTTATAGGTGTTGCTAAAAATAGCATCAAGAATCTGTCAATTTTTTAGAATCCAGTGCAGTTAGCGGTGAATTGATTGGTGCCATTAATTTATGTGCGCTGACGGAGAATGCTCATTTAATAGAAACTGCAATGCGCTATCTCATCTCTATGGGAGAAATGAAGGAAAAAACGTTATTATTCTTGCTATTATTCTATTAAACGCTATTATTCTTGCAAGTAAAATGAAGAGGAAGCAATATCTGTGCTATTTGGGTTAAAGTTTTCACTAAATTATTAATTTATTAGAATCAAATGATAACTTACAATTATCAATACATGAGCCAATCAAAATGCAGTCAATTGTGTCAGCCTTACTTTGGCTGATAAATTTGGCAGCCAAGTTTAATACTTGCTGAGATATGGAGATATCGAATCTTCTAAATATTATAATAAAATATTCTTTCAAATTTGAATATTTAGAGTATCACATATTTAGATTTTCAACAATAAAATGCATTCTACCTTTGATTAGTTATTTGCAAATTGATAGATTTTCCTTTTTGTGAATGATCCCATAAAGAACAGCGTGAGCTTGGAAAATTGTTTTTCCTAAAGAAAATGAAAGATATTTGAAATCTTTACTTATTCTTATGGAATGATACAACCATCAAATATGTATTTATAATCATTTAAATAACAATTAATTCATCAATCAAGACAGTAAAGGTAGTGTAACAACTTAGTTTTTTTAAATGATAATTTAAATGATAAATTTTACAAACTAATCCACATTCAGAATGTAAGAGCTTACCTGTCTAAACCCAATTGCATAATTGATCTGAAAGGTAAAAACAAAAATCATGCTGAATGGCCTCTATAATTTACTTTATTGAGAAATTATTTCTAAAAATATAGATTTGAAAGCCTATTAAAATAAAATCTTTTGGAAATATCTTTATTTGAAAGAGCAGAAAGATTGTGGGATATGGAAATAATGTTTGGCTGCTTTAATCTAGATAAATTGGGCTATAACACATTTTTAAAAATGTCTCAGGAAAATATTTTACCCAACCCAAAAAGATGTTTAAAATTATAGCTTGAAATGACTTTTTTTAATCCAAAATAAGGGAAACATTATTGAAATGAATACTATTAGACTATTTTACTACAATTTATCAAAGCAATAATATATACAAAACAGAACTGCTTAAACATTTTTAAAATGCACACAATTTTGAATAGTTTTGTTCTTCCTGCTCTTCAGTTGTGTATTCCATACAACTAAATATTATCACCTTTGATATGTTAAAAGCTAAAGATATTTCACACTCATCCTTTTTTCTCAAGATAATCATGCCAGGAAGTTAGGTACTGAAAAAATAAACAATCACAGCATGTCCAATAAAATTGGATAACTTACATACTTTAAATGAAATGGAAAATATAACATTTTTGTCACTGCAAATGAAACCAGATGATTTTAGTACAATGTTTTCCAGGTGGAATACACATTCATAGAAATTCTAGTTTTCTATTAAACAGTACAAAAATGATTACAGATCATAAAATAGTTTCTAAATTAGTGACATTTGTGGTAGAGTTAATATTATATTGAATAGTTAAAATTCAAGACAAATGTAATTAATTGATATATGTTTGAATTTAAATAGATTTTTTACTTTCAGATCATCTGATGTTATTATTATAACAATGGTAGAATGTAAGTATGATTCTTGAGTTCAAGTCTGACATGATATTTAAAATAAAGAATTGAAATTAGTTACATAATTAAAAGTCTATCTTGAAATTAGACAATTAGAAATGCTTTACTTTAGTTTTAGGTCAGACTTGATGTTTGCTTGAAATTTTGAGGAATATTAGACTAATGACTTGACTAGAAGGTTTTGTTTTTTTAAAATGTCCATCTCCATGTCCTAGATCAAGAGTGTGTGATTGATTAAAAGTTGTATTCATTTGTTCTTGCTCTAAAAGATGACTTAAATTAACCTTTAACTACTTTTAACTGCTAAAACTTTTGTCCTTAATTGATTTGCTAACATTGTATTATGTTTCTGCTACCAACTTACTACGTTTTTACCTATACCTACTTTTACATTGTACATTTTAATAAAGATTATTATTATTATATTAAATAAATATACTTTGGTTAGTTAGACTCTTAATTGGTTTAGCATTCAAATGTTAATTTTTCTTGCAGTCTGTAAATAAAATTCTTTAATAAATAATTAAATTTGTTTATTTTTTTATTATTTTATACAGGGTATTGTGAGGGATTTGGTATGGTCTGGTTTTCTTGGGACTTCCTTAATTTTGTAAGTTGTTTATCTTCTACTTTATTGACAGGTTTCTTAATCAACATTTAATAAAGTAAGGATAAGTGAATGATTTGAATTATCAAATTACAATTGATAACTTGCATAAAGAAAGAAATAGCTCATTACTAGTATTATTCTAATGGAATAGTTTAGTTTCTAAGTAAAGTATTTATTCATTATAATGGACAAAATTGTGATCATTTACTTTTTATTTCAAATCTTTGAATTGAATTGCAACCAATAGATAACTGAAATGAAGAAAAAACAGCACTTTACTGATGAGACTTCTGATGGAATAATTTTATTGCTAAGCAAAATATTCTATTAATTTATAATACAGACTTACTTACTTAGACTTAGTTCTTCCCATGCCTATAGGCACATTGGGTAGCAAAAGTACATCCATTACTTATAGTGCAGATAAATTTATAATTTATATTTTACTTAAACTGAATAAAATAGTAAATTTTCATTAACTCATTCTACATATATATTTTTAATGATCTGAAATAATAAGCTAAAAAATTTGTAAAGAAATCAGTTGAAATAGAAATGTATTATTTAAAATCAATTTTATAATTTCATTCTGGAACAGACCATAAATAGATGTTTTATTTAAAGTCTGTTTTGTGTTTGTACTGTTTATGTTCTTATATCTTTACTGCAATCATTCCCCCAAAAGAAAGGAACATTTAAATTATGTGTCAATCTATTTCTACTAAGATGAAACAATGGATAACCAGAAAAAGATAAATCTTGCAAATAGACATTATATATGCTGGTGATCAACTGTCAACCCAACTATAGTTGTAACTTTTGTACCTACCTGTTGACAGCTGGTCTAATTATAAACTTGTTTTTTCTATGACATTGTCACACACAAGATTTCCTATAAATCATCCAAAAATGAATTGGTCATGCACAAGATGTTCAAAATAGTTAAATGAAATCATTGCTCATTCATAGCTATTAAATGGCTGTGTCTACATTGCCTAAACAGTGACATAAATTATGTTACCTAAAACTAGTGACCATTGACCTATATTTAAAACTCCCTTTAAAACTAATGATATACAGTAAAATAAGTATTTACATGTTTTTAATGTATTTTTAGCTAACATGATAAAATATTGGTTCATACCAGTTGTCAACCAGTACTTAACCTTATTGGAATTTACAACATTTTGGAAAAACAATGTAAATTTTAATTAACAATGAAATTGGTAAAGTCCCCTTAAGTTGTAATGAAAAATAACCTATTAATGATATAATTTATTAAGCAATAATTTTTAAAATATAATGTGGTTTAACTTGAGAAAAAAGATAGTCCCATACATTTTATAAGGTGCCTTTAAGAATGTTTACTGACGCTAAGTTTTAAAATTTTAGAGGCTACCAAATTACGTTATTTTAAACACGAAGATCAGTCATTCAACGAAAAAATGTAATGATATTAAATAATTTTCTAATACATATGTTCAAAGATTTATATTCGTTATCACAGCAATGCTACACTATACACCGCCTGACTGTCTATAATTAAAATTTGGGACCTAGTTTCTACCTTAGAGTTTATTAAAGTTTATTGTCTAATCTAAGATGATTATAACAGTCAACCTCATTTAATTCGGATAATTTTCCTAGTACAATCCTTTCAATATTAAAATGTTAGTTCTGAGTATTATTAAATGGACAATGTAATGTATTTATAACTATTTCCCCGTTTAGCTCGGCCGCACATTCTTTAAACTAAGTGTATATTATTTTAGGCCAATGGATCAAGTTTATGGCTTTATCTTCCTTGAACAATCTGCATTTGAGTATACAGCTTATTAAAAAAACAGCGCGCTCCAAATAGGCAAAGCAGTCAGAAAATATCATAATTGCCCTGTCTTCCTGATAACGGTGTTCATATGGGTTGTATACTTATTACGAAAGCCAAGACAACTTATTTTTGTGCAGTCGGTCATATATATCAGACCTTTTATCGTAACTGTAATGATCAAATATTATGTCTATATATATTTAATTATCTTCAAATAAATTGCTTTAAAAAACAAGTATCGGTATTAAAATTGCACAATAAATATGTTTTGGAATATGTATCGTGTTAACTCTCTGACTAACCAATCGCATAAAACTATGTTGACTGTAGTAGGTTTCAATTCTTACAGTATAAAAATGAAGTTAAAAACAACAGCAGAACAAAATAAGATTTATTTTACAATAACATTTATATCTTTGAACATAAATGCATTTTTAAGAAATAGTTTATGAAATAAATCTGTATATCAATTTGCTTTTGATTTACAGAATATTACATAATACATTGCATAATTTAGGAGTACAAAGATTTGATAAAATGTAAACATAAATATAATAGAGAAAAATTATGTTATTATAATAATTTAAAAAACATAATTTTACATCTAAATCAATTCACTATAATATTGTATAGATAACACGTATATGTAAAGTGATACATATCTCAAATGCATTTTTGCGGCAGCTATCGAAATTGATCATTTAAACAATACTATCTGTACATGTTAATAAATACAATATTTAATATAAAACAGTTCGTAAAAAATCTTTACAAAGAGAAACGGAAATTAAATAGTGATGAATACATACAGATTTAAACGATGATGACAATGCCAATATATCATTTATTCATAAAGTTGATATTAATTAGTTTGAATTATATTTGAGAATTCGCTATACCGATTATGTGAGTCTAATGATCGAACAGCAAAAAAGTAAGTACTTGATTGATCAACCTGAGTTAATGTACAAGCCATAGGGAGTGGTAAAGCTTGTACTTGACCGATCTAAAATATAGAGAATTAATTTTTTTTAATGTTATCATTCTTTCATTTTTGGAGTTATGTGTCTCCTTCGATTTGGCTATGCCCTAACTTTCCATTTACTGTCGACAATCCAAGTTAGTAATACAAAAGTATTGCAACGCAAACAGCTATCAGTTGCATTGAAATGATCAAATATATAAATATAATGAGTCTGAAAATAAGGGTTGATATCGAAATATCCATAAGTAACCTAGAGAAAACCAATCTAATCGGTTGAATGATAGTAAATCAGCAATTATGTATATTTCATTTTACCTTTTTCCACTGCTGCTGGTTTGAGTTCAGATTATTCTTATCAGTACAACTGTAGCTGTAAACTTCGTATTCACTGACAATTTCCCTAGGAGCTGAAGATCCTGGGGAATCCCATTGAAGACTAACTCCTAAAAGAAATAGGACAACATATGATTTTGTACATTAAGACGTTTTACCTAAACCTACGAACATGTTTATCGTCATTTTACTCAATCGTTTTATCTCTTATCCACGTCTATCTTTCAACTGTGAAAATGCGTGTGTCATTTTTCTTTAAATAGAACTTATTTTTATTTTATTATTATCATAAAAAGCCGTATTATCAAAAATAAAATAAACAGTTGTTAATTATTACTAAAAGTAGTAAGATAATTTAGATGTCAATTTATTTCACAATTAGTCAGAGATTGCAAATATATTTGCAAGAAAATTGCTGTTATCGTCAATCGCGCATTGATGTGCTTTATAAAAGTGTTAATAGGAAAAAAATACATATTGTTAAAACTTAAACAATTCCATAAACATTTCAACATAATATAATTTACAATATTAGGTATTCATCGACGATTAAATTATTTTAAAGAACAATCCAAATCTATAACAAATTTAGATTTTCTAAAAAGCACGATAAATCACAAAATATAATACTCAACTACTTGAAGTAGTAAAACTTTTAAAAATATAAATTGGCAAATGAATGGAACAATTGCGACAAAATATGCAATAAATCAAACAATTTATCAGATAAAAAATAAAAATGCAGAATATGCCATGTAATAGAAACAATGTTTTACAAAAAGTAACGAATAAATAAAATTGATTGGAATAGTCTAAAAGAACAACCTTCCTTGAAATTATGATATTTTATAATATTTATACAATTCCAAATTCAGGACGAGCTATCAATGATATTATTCCCGTTCGCCTTTACAATGATTAGAGATGTTACAGCAATTATATTTTTAGATTAATTTCACAAATTACAGTAACATTTGTCTAACAGTGATCAATTATAACAAGAGGATCATCAAAAGAATGGCTGAACAAGAGATCTATTGTATATGACATTTATGGTTCTTATTGTAAAAAGAAGATCTACAATACTGTCTTAAAGACAATTTGAACCGCGCGTGACATTTCATATCAGATTGATAGATGAGAAAAAAAATGATGATATGAAGAAATAAGATTTAGTAGTTCAAGCTTTCATTATTAAAGAGAACTTACAATCTAAAACACACATCCTGGCCAGGAGAAAAGGAGACCATCTTGCATCTTGAAATTGACAGGGAGATTAGTTATGTTAAGCTAAGTTAGACTAATTAAAATTAATAAACAGACTCTTGATAAAAACATCTGTTTCTCTTATTGCAAACGACCCTTTCTATAGTACGTACAATAAATGAGATGCTCTTTCTTTTCCTTTAGCGACGAAATTATGACTTTCGGATGTTTTCCTTAACGACTTGCATATTACTACTATTTGAAAAAGAAGTCTACTTGTACCACATTTGTTAAATAACAGTATGGTAAAAACTGGCGTTGGTTGGACTGTAATCGTTGTCTGTTGACGGAATTATCGAACATGATCTTCTCTTGATGAATGGAACAGTAAGAAAATCCCTATCGCTCACCTGTATGTGAAACAACAACAGGCTCTTAAATTCACCAGCAATACCAAGAATGAATATCGATTACCAATAGTTTAGCAGTGTGAGACGAATGACACCGACTAGAGATGTTATCCACCCAATGTAAATTTAACATTTTGGCTGATTCTTCTTACACAAGTTGAAATAAATAGAACAAATTTCACAGAGTCAGTGACTGAGTCAAAATGTTAAAACTTTCTAAAAAGCAGAAAACGCAAATCGATGGTCTCGTGTTACTAGGAGCCATCTTTAATCAATCTGAAATGATGTCCTCAAAATGCAATCAACATGTCACGGCTGGAAACAATCCTCTGGTAACTAACTCGTGGTCGGTGCATTTTGTTCTTGAAGAAAATTGGAATTGAAATAAAGATTGAGATCTTTGTATATTATTAATGAAGCCATGAACAGTCGTTGCTTACCATCATGGACCTTAGTGAAGCTGAGTATGGGGGGATTAACCATAGATTTCAACTGTTGACGACCATCAAACGGAACTGGAGGAAGAGGGGGTGGTCGTACTTGAATTGGAGGATTGCGCGTGACTGGAGGATTCTGATATCTAATTGGAGCAGAATAATTAGATGTTGGTTGACCACGACCATATCCATTAGGCATGCTTTGATAACCTTTAGGAACATTTCCTGCAATATTCACAAGAGTAAAAAGGGGCGCAATTGGATTTGGTATCCGTATATGTATAGTTAAAAATTTCAAGACATTAAAAAAGGCTCACCATTAGAAAGACTGCCTGGTAATGATTTTGGAGTGGTTCCAGCAGGAACTCTTTCTTCCTCATCTGTGAGGTCTATAATATCCCCCATAGTACTATTGGCAGTTTTAATATCAACTTCGGATGGTTTTGGTGAATTGACATTTTGAGTATTCTACAAATAAGCAGCTTACTATTATAATAACCTCACATGATCGTCGATACATAAATCTTATTATGCAACTTACTTTCGGTGAGAAATGGGGAGGAGGACCTTTTGGAGCCTGAGAAGTAGGTTGTCTGCCCATATTATTGTCAGAATCTTTTGGAAGTGGTAGTGAATTCTTACTTGACTGGAAGAAAAAGGATTGATAAGAATTTATCACCTAAGTCAATATAATTCATTTAAAAAACATATTTTATATCATTGCCGTTTATAGCAAATACTTTACAAAAGACCTAATTAAGATTAGTACTGCAATAAAATTTGCTTTGGTAATATTGCTAAATATGTTGGCTATTATTCAGTCGTGTAAAATCAAAATAAATGTCACAGCAAAATAAATGTTTTTTAAAGAAATCTGAGCCTTTATAGATGACATAATATTTGATACATACCTTATTATTAGAATTCTCTTCTACCTTATGTGTTTGAACCCCACAGTCCTTAAGATTATCCTGCAAGTATTTAAAAGATTAACTGAATTACTGTATATTTTGACAATATATGATATTATACAGATATTATAATAGATCTTATTTTGTTATTAATAAGATAATTGATGCAGAAACTATGACAGACTAATTCTTACCTTTGATTTAGGTTTTAATTCAACAGAATTACAAGATGATTGCAGCAATGTGAGTTGATTTTTTAAATCATCAGATTCAGAAATTGATTGCATAACATCCTTTCTCAGAGATGTAAAACAATTATTTATGGAAGAAAAACTAGGTTTGATTGCATCTACAAAAGCAACATGTAAAATACTACTTAATTCATCTAAATGCTTTTTTGTTAAAGAAGTGAAGTCAACATCATTTTCCTTAGTTGATGCACTGGATTCTTCGATTAAACCATCAGTTACTACAGAACTAGTTGCAATATCTGATTGACAATGATCATTTTTTCCATTTTCCGAGATCTTTGATTCAACAGCAATATCAGAATTGTCAGTAACATGGTTTTCAGGAACAGATTGTATATCTTCTTCAGATATATCTTCAATACCATTCACATGATTATTGGATGAATCGGAATCAATTTTTAATAAATCATCAAAGCTGACACGATTTCGCTTAATTGACTCAGAAGGTGTAGATGAAAGAATGTCCCCAGATAAAACTCTTTTCCTGGAATCAACTGAATCATCTTTCAGATGATTATTAGAATCAATCAATTTATTTTCTATATGATTTAAACTGTCTTTTGATACATTATCTTCATTATTTAATATAGAGTCATCTTGGGAGATAAAAATAATGGGTTCTAATCTTTCCTCTTCTTCAAGTTGAGAATCAACTTCTTCTGATGAATCAAGCATCTAAAACATTTATGTAATTTTAATTTTTTTAAAGTATACAGTATTTGTTTGCAAAATAATGAAAATGAGATGCTTACATAAAAGTATAATTTTTAAAGTTGCTTTCTTTTCCTATCAGAATATTTATATTAAAATACCTCTTTTTTAAGACATGTTGATTTCAAGGTATCATATGTTGTCTGCAAAATTCTTGCAACACAATCTAACATTGACAGAACTGAAAATTCTAACAATTTCTGTATGTAATTATCTGTTTGAAATAATTAATACCTTTATTCAAAAGTTCCAAAGAAAAACAAATACAGTCTACTCTGGCTAATCAGAACCCAGCCAATATGAACTACTGTCTAATTAGAACACAAATTGAATCCCCAATTTTTTGGCGTATTCCTACAATAGTAAAATATATGGCTAATCGGAACACTGGCTAATGTGAACTGTGAACAGAATTTGTAGAATGGTCCCGATACCTACACTGTATTTTACATTTTCTAATCTGAACAGCTCATACTACATACACTCCATGATTATTCTAATCTTTCATCAATTCTTATTTGATTATATCCACTATCGTCGCGCAAACTCAAGAGGTCATAAATGTGTCATCCTAAGTGTCATGATAGCTTCACTGAGGGGAGCACTACTTATAACTATTCTATGTTCACCTAATAGTATGCGTGTTAAAGTTTGTGCGGCCACAAATTGTTCAGAGCCTAAACAGTCAACCTCTGTATTTAGTACCTACAATGATAAACAGAAAAATTTGTCGCATGAATTATTGGTTCAGCATGCCAAAACAATTTCTTTATGAACTTTAGAGAGCTGGGTTGTAATGAATTTAGCATTAGGTAGGCTCAGGATTGGTTTGATTAAAAAGAATCAGGCAGCGTATATCCACCAATAATAATAAGTATGCGCAACACAGGAGGCTGTTATAATACAACTATTGTTTCCATGATTTAACATAACCATTATAAAGCATACCTAACTCTTAATACATTTCATCATAAATTTAACTACAATGAGAAGAGAAGATGTATAGACCATATAGAGCTGCTTCATACCACATACTGTAGGTGTGCAACTAAAAATAGATTTTCCGTTTAATCGGAACAAAATTGTCTGCATTTTGCTTGTTCCAATAAGCCGGAGTAGACTGTATTCTGAACTGAGACTTCTAAACTAGAAGCGGTGTACATAGGGATATAAAAGCAGCATATTTCTACACATGCAATAGCTTAGTCATAATCTATAGTTTTTAATTAAGAAACATGTTTAAAGGCCTATTTATTGCTTTGTCTCAAATTGAAAATCAACAACATAAATGATATTGAGTGGGAATAGTCAAAGTAAAATTGCAGAACTAGATATTCTAGCCAACTTTGTTTTATTAATAATTAAAATAAGCAATAATATACATAAGTTATACAAATAACATACATATATGTATATTTAAATAAATTACCCCAAGGGATAAGAACAGCTGGTAGCTAGCTGATCTAGCTTATCCCTTAAAATCTTTAGAAAGTGCTAGATTATTACTACAAACATTGTATGCCATGATAATATTGAATATTTTAACAGTGACAGTTTACTATATAAAGTAAATATTAGAAATATTATGTGATAGATTTTGTTTATTTATTATAATAACAAATGGAAATCTTTAGTATTTAACATAATACATTATGATATGTTATTGTAAATCATAGTGAAAATTTAGTTGATCCCAAAAATCTGCATAGTAAGTTACTAAATAAATATAGTCAAGGACTTCTGGGGAAGGGTAGTGTTATTCTGACAATCCTTTTTCTCATTGGATAAGATTGTAACTTCATTGTTACAATACAAGTGAAAATATATATTTATTATGGAAAAGTTTTACATATTTTATACTAAAAGTATTAAACAAATTATTTTATGCCTCTAAATAATAGGATCATATATACACTGGTGAGCAAAAGATTTAACCAGGTTGATCATTAACATATTACTAATCACAGTTAATTTTAGTTTAGATTGCATCTGACTATCTAAACACACACTGCAGTCACTTCTGGTCACCACAGCATACCT
>JAYJLU010394395.1:0-13183 GCA_036873645.1 Minona dolichovesicula | reverse complement strand
ACCACCCAGAGTCAAAATCTATTTTTAAAACAGGGAATCTCTTTAAAATCTGATAACGCGGCCGTGCAGTAGAGCTCCGCATTGGAGCTATGTCTAGGTAAATCTATAAATAGACTATAGGTCTGTGGAATATACATAGATAATTTAATTTTTCTACGCAAAAAGATCTACTCCGGAACAAAATGTAGAGAAGCGATAACTCAAATTTTAGGCTTTACATATAGTATTTTGGAAATATGGAAAAATCTTCCTGATACATATAATTAGTGCCAACAAAACCAAAATAGATGAAGAAATAAAATTAAAAGGGAATAGTTTATAGGTACATTTAAGGAACAAAAAACACGCAACCCCTATAACATCAAACAGGACCTGAATGAACGCTATACACAGTCAAGTTAGAAATACATATATTATATTCATACAAGACTTTCAAACACTATCTCAACCAATTCAATATACTCATAAATTATAATAATATGTAGCATTCTTTTAGATCACCAACATGAAAACCGAATTGTTTTAATAATGGCCAACAATTAGAAGCAGCCGCTAAGAAGCCTTTGGAATGTTGAACGGTTAATATAAATCAAGGCGAACAACTTACTTTCTCTTAATAAATGTCTTTTCTTAGTAATTCTCATTTTCTCTTGCTTTAATAATAGATCGATTAAATATTCTTTATTTACTTCATTTTATAGACGTACACATTTATAAAGGATTTCTGGTTCATTAGTTCATCTAAAAATGGAATTACCTGAGCTTTCTTATAGTCCTCCTTTCTGGCGGGCTGTGCTCTTGATGTTCCAGAGGAGCCCTCATTTGACACTGATCTAACTGCCCGCCATATGGCAGCGGCTCCAGTTCTGCTTAAAATGTAGTTGGATTGTGCGGGAGAATCATGACAGGCGTGATCAGCCTCGTGACGATGAGTGAGACAAAAGTTCGACTTACAAGTCGGACATACAAAGGGGACCAGCTCTTTCTTTCGACAATTGCCAAAAGAACAGCGATTCTTAAAAATCTACAAATAAGCATAGATCGTAATTATAGCAAAAGATTATCTTCCATCCAATCTAACAGACACTTCTGGTTATCCTTTTAAAGTGTAATTTGAAATTGGTAAAGCAACCAAATAGCTGTGTAACAGAACTAACCTTTCCTTTGAGCTCTTTAGCTGGTTGTGACTGACAATTAGTATCAATATGCTGACTGACTTTCTGGTCAGGATACTCTCCAGGTCGTATAGGAATCGGTGCCATACACAGAGGACATTCCGGCACTTGATTGTCCCTGCTGTAAGCTTGAACACAGTTATGATGTGCGAATGTGTAGTGATCACGACAAAATAATTGATGACAGGCACCACACTTGATTGGTAAAAAGTCTACAAAAAGGTATTATAAAGAGTATTAAAAGATAATCGCACAAACTTTAACAAGAATGATTTATAACCAAAAACAATCATTTAGAAAAATACACGCACTTTAATTATATTAAGTGACCCAACAAATATCTATCTATGTATAAAAGAATATAATCACCTAATTGCTTGCAGCTGCTAACTGAGCAGTGATTTCCAATATCCGGAAACTCCATTTTTGATGAAAAAACTAAAAACATAAAATGAATGCCTTGGATTTATAAATCATATAAAGACTTCTATTAACAATTAGCAATCAGCCGAATTTATATATGGTTTTTCTCAACTTTTGTGTGTCATTCACCTCAAAAATATTGTATACATTTCTATATTCATGAACACAAAATACACCTCTGATTAAGTTTTGAGCCAAAGCGAATCTGAGCTGAGTGACAAGTTAAAAGCTGATGGTAAAGAAATCAGAAAATTTTTTAAAACAATATTTATATAGGAAACATTTCAAATCATGATTTTAGGAGTTAAAAAATTGTATGTGAAAAATAATAATTACAAAATATTCAGAACACAGAATCAAAAATGCAGAAAGCCAAAAATTTAGAAAAACATTACTTGTAGAATGAATTGTTAAGATTACATTTTGAATATTGAGTGTTTTACTTGATAAAATTTAAATAACTACTGGAGATTGAACTCTTAATACTAAAATAGTACTTAGAATCAGATTAGAGCAAAAGTTTCCAGCAACATGCAATTACGTTGAAATTTAAAACAGACATATAATAATAATAATAAATCGCTTTATTTCCTGTATGAAATTCATAAAGAGGAATTTACAGTATGAGACAAGATATTTTTACAGAATTTACAAGATATCAAAGAATTTAAACTAAATTAGATTAGTTTAGGCACTAACTGTCCAGTTAGAAAGAGATTTGCACATTGGTATGAAAGTTCTTTGGTATTTTGCTGTGCGACAGTGCATCGTAAGGAATCCCCTTCTCGTTCTGTATCCAGTATTTACATTGTTTAATTTCATATGTAGCGGGTGTTGATGATCATCCAATATTCTTTGAATACATCATTCAAAGTTTGCTCTAAAGCTGCTATTGACTATATTTATTAATTCTTCCTGGGAGATTTGTGATACTCGGATGAAAAATTTCACAACCCTCTTTAGATGCATTTTATCTTCTTCTAGTATGCCCCATACTTCTGATGTATATAGAAATTTAGAAAGAATTAGTGACCTGAATATCTGAATTTTAGTTGCCCTTTTAAGATATGGGACAATGTTGACGAGACATATGATAGTGTAATTACAAGCCTTGACTATTTTGCTAATGTGGTTGGTCCATTTTAATTGATTGTCAATTATGAGTCCAAAATATTTTACTGATGACTTTCTAGGAATTTCTTCACTATTAATGTGGAATGATATTGACTTAATTTCGTTCATACTTCTAGATGACAAAAAGACTAGTTCATCACAACTTCATATTCTTGATATTTATTTTGGTCTTCCTTTTTCTGAATAGTATAGATCAAGTGGGTGTCATCAGAGTATTTAGCAATGTTTCCAATATCTTGTTCGAGTTGCAGCTCATGGTTGTTAAGATCATTCGTACAATAGGTGAAGAGTTTTGTGCTTAATGGACCCTTGGGGTATGCCTACTGTCACAGAGATATGTTCAGATGTTTGTTTCTTAGAGGCTTTGACACTCTGGTTCCAGGTTCCAGATTTTAACCATAGAGACATTTGAGCATCATACAATTGGATGTAATTGGATAGTTGGTTTTGTAGTACAGTATTAAATGCTGAGGAGTAGTCAATAAAGAGGCATTTTATGACACTTTTTCCTTTATCAAGTGATGTTCCTATGTTCAAGTGATGTCTCCATTACATATTGTAATTTGTTTTCATATACTTTTGTATGTATCTGGAAATAAGTACTCCGGTATGATTGCAATTTTATTTAGGAATAATTGTATATCTTTGTGGAAAATTTAAAACTGTTCGGTTAATCAATGTTTTATATTTAATTTGATTAAAAAATAAGCTATTTAAATTAAGTATTTAATATTTAAAAATATTTCATATCAAAGTAAATGTTGTTCAATTAACATTTAATGTTTTGGATAAAAAGGATAAAGATGCAATTGCTAGGAATCAATTTTATTAATCTAAAATTTCAATTTTTCACCAAGATTTTCAATATGAAGTCATTTCGTCTAGGAATGAATTTGAAACCTAATTTTATCATTAATTGAAGGTACTTATGTAACAAAGAATTTAATGATTCTAGCTAGGAATGAATTTGAAATCAAATTTCATCATTAATTATACCTAACCCTAATTAACTGAACTAAGATGATTTGAAAAGGAGACACTGATTTAATCTATATGCCTGACTTTAAACTGTTTTATCTGAAATAATGTAATTACATATCTGATTTATCATTGATTGTTTGCTAACTTTCACTCAAAACTGAACTGATGTCTGATTGTGTAATCTTTGTAACTAGTTTTTATTGTTCTGTAAATGCTCTCAGACTGAAATACAGGCTATAAAAACTGATTATTGGTACTTCATTATTGTAAATTATTCAAATTTTTATTGACTTAGCATCCAGCAAATATGACTGGTTAAAGAAAAGAAAACTGAAAAGTTCTGAAAAGAAAGGATGATATATTCCTTATAAAGACCTTAAAATATGTCATTAAGGAAGAGAAATAACTAAAATGTGGTCAATTTTGGTGATGATCATATTATTTTTATAAGCATTAGTCATAAAAAAGTTCTTTCTGTAAGATTTGGAAGGGGAAAATATAATAAGATGGTATTTATTAGTCTTAAAAATATATATTTAATATGGTAAAAGTTATGAATATGTATTTTCAAGCCCATAGAGACATAGGAAGTAAAAAATGTCTTTTATTCAGACAATGAAGTTATTTTACTATTTGTTGCCCTTATATTATATTTAGATGTTTATTCCCATTAGTCATGATGGCCATGAACTACAGATTTATATAATTTTATATTATATATAGGAAGACACCATGGTAATTATATAACCATGGTATAACTATATGGTTTATACTATACTGTCAACCACTGCTAGGAAGGAGAGGAAGTACATGAAATGATATCATACCATAGGATTAGCTAGGGTCTCATAAATAAAAAATGCATATATCTATGTATAATATCTATGGTAGTTTTATAAAATATTAATTAATTAATATCTTTTTATATGTTATCTTTAGGTGTCAAACAGATGTATAGATGCATAAAACACAGATGAATAGAAATTAACAATAACAATTCAAAAGAGTTAATTAAAACTGTTTTATCAAAAGCAAACAATGATTTTAACTCGAAACCTATAAAGCCTTAGTCACATTATAAATATTTATACAAGTTGTTTTACTACAAGTCTTATGTTTGCAGCAGATTCAAATATAAATTACTTACAGAAGCACATTTATCAGCAGATTCAAAATCAACTTTAGAATTTTATAAATTATTTTGAATGTGATGCTGAATGTGATAGTGATACTGTTGTAAGTAATGTATTTTTAAATCTGATGCAAATGTAACAGTCCTAAAAACGAGTTTTTTTTACTAGTTCTTTAGTTTAAAATAACTTGATTACATTTATATATTTTATAACTCTACACACAAATACTAGCCTATTAAACATCAATGATAAGCAATTCTTCTGATTTTCCTAAAATGAAATGAAATAAAATAACAATGAATTTATTGAATATCAATGAAAGGGGAATTGGTTGCCCATGACTTAGTATAATATAGTAGGAATAACGCTTACGTTGATTAAATTGAAATAGTGGAGAAAACTTCTAGAAAACTATTTATTTATTAAGGCAAGCCGTTATTGTGACGAATTCTATAAATATTCAGCTATATCAATTGGTTAAGGCGCTGTTTATAATATTTATTTAAATACTATAACAATATTTGCTTGATGTTTTTCAAATTATGTTCTTCTTATTATATATAAGAAGATATTGTTGATTCTAATTAGGACAGTGCATTATAGACTAAATGTTAGACATTACTAAATATTCTTAGAATATAGATAAATATGGCATGCAAAAGTATAATCAGCAAATGAAAAAATTCCTCATTAAAGATTTAATTATAAAATTAAGTGTACTTTACAATTTAGTGTTCATGCTAAATAATTTTATGTGCATATTCAAATAAATTAGGCCGCGGCTAATTAACTTACTAGAAATGGATTTTCAAAAATATATCTTTGATGTAAAGCCTCAAAATTTGATTGTGGAAATAGAAAGTGTAAATGAAGTTGATGCTCTCGATTATTTGCATCTATGTAAATATATATTTATTATCTTCTCTTCAATATCGATGAATATGTTAAAATTGGGACCTCTAATAGTATTCCTATTTGAAACATTGTTTCCTCATTTTTAATGCCCTGTTACAATTTTAGCTTTCATTTAAGTATATCTATGAGTGTTTCTTTTCACCTATGCAAGATTACATGTGTATGAGTTTACCCTAATTTGTTAAAATTAGACACATACTCATACCGAATCAAGTCCAGTCGGTTACTAACCAAACCAACTTGGTTATAATAAAATGAATTATTTAAAAAAATATATATATCAAAATATAGAGATATTGTATTTTTAATATGTCTTCACTAGGTTAGAGTGGAATATGAACAGCTGTGGTAATTATTAATCATTTCAGTATTTTTTGTAAATAACTTTTTTATTAAATTTATCAGATATACCTATATATTTGGAGAAAATAGCTTTGTTGCCTCTAATAGTAATTTAAATTAAGTATTATTCATGTTATAACTTTTTAAAATAAATTTGTGGCACTTTAAAATAAATTAATATAACCAAGTTGGTTATATTTGTAACCAAGTTGGTATGTAACTGACTTGACCCGTAACCACAACAACTTGCAATAGGCTTTAAAAGTTGGATGGATTAATAAACTTCTATGATAAATAAATAGTGTAGACAATGACACATTTTAAATTCAATACTAAATTCATTTACCTGTTAAAAATATTTGAAGTCAAATTATCATGTTAAAATTATTACATTATAATACCTTAGAAACCTTAGAAAACCTTAGAAACTATCAGATAAAATACAAATACATATATTCAGGATAAAGAAAAATGTAAAATTATTTTTATATTATATCTTTTATCTTTATTTATCTTTATCTTATATTAATACAGTATATTCCTGTTATAACATACATTAAGAGATTGCCAAAGTTGTATGTTTATAATATCCAGGGTGTTTTTTCAAAAATTTTAATTTATTTTATATATATGTAATAACTGTAATATGTGTATACATATAGTATACAGTATTTCCATAGATTTGCTGGAGTTGATGCAAACTGTGCATCACACAGAATGAGGATTTCCATTTCCAACATTTCCATAGATTGCTGGTTGTGTTAATGTATCAACCTTTTTTCCATAGATTTGTTGGTTTCACTCTCAAAATATTGAAGTATATATCAATGGTAGTTGAGAAATTCCTATCTCTGCCATCATAATTTGTCAGCCTTGTCATCTACCACCATCAGTATACAGTTCAATATTTTGAGAATGAAACCTCTGTATATTACTATTATTACTCTATGGTTCTAAATGTCTTATAAAAAGGTAAGTCTTTATGTTCCTCTCAGTAAATGTGTAAACTCTTCTACTATATATGTAGGCCTTCTTACTCTTAAATTTCATATAATTATGTCATAAACCCATCCATATCAAACCTTTCTTTATACAAATATTATATACATACAGCATAACTGTTAAAATTGTGCGGATAATAGTAAAAATAAAGATAGAGCAAACCAATGTCTTTTATAAGCAGGATAAATTTCTCCAAATAATGTGTATGCAATAGCCGAATGTACATTATAACCAAGGTATTAGTATACAATAATTTGGGACTCAGAAGTGTGTATGTTATAACAAGATTATACTGTATACTATATGTTTGGCCATAATAAAGATTTTTATTTGTATGGCATCCATAGCCAAGAATTTTTGAGATCCAACTTGTTGAACTATATTCACTCCATTAAAATTGTTCATGATTAGACAACTAATTCATGTGTAACTTTATTGATTTGACAATTATGAATGTAGACTTGTAAAATCAACCAACAACAAATAACAATGTTCAATTTACAAGCAACTTGTACCAAGAGCATGATATCCACAACAAATGTTATTTAAAAATTTCTATATTAATTATTTATAACATATGCAATTTGGACAATTAGATAATAACATAGATGTAACTTGTTTAGATGTACTATGAAATGTTACTATACCCAAACTGTACTGAAATATAGTTATATAATATATAGAACTAGATTATTGGATTATTAGATTATCGGCTATTGACTTTGAATATAAACAAATAATGAGTTAATGCAATCAATATTATAGCAACATCATAGTCAACATTATAGCTATTTCAGTTAGAGTCCAATTTCCATTTATTTAAGTTATGCTAAAATTTGTCATAGATGCTTGTAATTGTAGATATATCAAGGACAGACTGATATCATATACTTTTATAATACATAGATAATTATTATCTATTAGTATAAATGTTGATATATTCTCAATATGCTTACTATTCATGCATTTATATTTAACGGTAGTCCTTAAAGTTAATAAGTTATAAATAAAATGATACAAGGGGGAACAACAATAGTGTAACAGACATACATATATCATCATCATATAACAGGAATTCCAGAAGGAGCAAAGGTCTATCTCCCATGTGTTGGATGGTCTACTGTTTGATCTTCTGCCATTTTGCAGGGTTCAATCCATCAGTTGTCCTGTCTTCTGGCCACATGTCCTGCCCATCTCCATTTGTTATATTTCATTTTCCAAATTATGTCAATGATTGTGTTCCTCCATTGGTCCTTCCTTGTTATGTTAATCATATTTCTCTCCATTGCTCTTTGAGCTGTTCTTTAACAGTTTGTCTTCTGTGTGAAGGTCCATGTTTCGGAAGCATATGTCATTGCAGGTAGAATAATACATTGGTTGAATACTTTCCTTTTTAGGCTGATAGGTAGGTTGATATGTAGGATGCTACTCATCTTTCCAAAAGCTGCCCATCCTATTTGCATTCTCCAATTGATCTTGCTTGATTGGTTATTTTCTTGGAGACTGATTTTTGGCCTAAATAGATGTAGTCATTCATTGATTCAATTTCTATACCTTGATTTACAACCCTTTTAGGTGTAATTTTGTTACTTATTCATTTTGTCTTTGACATGTTAATTTTCTGCCTGGGGTCTGTTTTACGAAGCTACAAGTCTACAGGCGAGCAAATCTGCGTTTCACAAACAAATTGTCTTGCCTGTAAGCTACAGGCGGAGCAACTGAGGAATCTTGCTGCAAAATTGGTTTTATTTAGATTTACCAATATGACGGCCACTTAATATCACTATGCAGAGCATGAATGCATTCACTCCCATTAAAACAACCGAGATAAAGATCTACAAAACACATTTGAGGGTATACATCCACGATCTTAATGTGACGCAATCAAAATTCTATATCTTTTTGAATATAGAAAGAGCATGGCACTTATCGTTTATCAATGAGGCTCACCAAATGAATTTATTCTGTATTCGAGCCAGAGAATAAACAATATTATGCAATTCTTATTTCAGTTTAAATATTTAATTTCTTTCTGTATTCACAATCAACACAGAGAATACTTCACTGGCTAAGTGATGCAAGCAGTTTCAAATAGATAGGGTTTCAAATATTAGAGAACTCAATCAAGCTACAATTTATCAAGAATTTATGAAATTTAATTCTTCATTTGTGGAATATTACGCAAGAGGGTTAGATATTTATTTCAACCAACTAGACTCAAACTGAAATCTGATTTGACAAAGATGTTATCGCTGCACCAATAACCGGATTGATCATTCAATACTCTATTGAACTATCTCTGAGCAGCTTCACTATTGTTAAATTAATTTCACAAATGCCTGATATTCCTCATAATCCTCATAGTCGACGACAGAGAATTTGCAAAGTAATTTTGGCCTGTGGAATTTTACACAACATTTATACAGCAGATAATAGAAATGAAGACGACAGTGATGTCCTTCCCAATATGAATGATGATGGTGGCGACAACAAGATCCTGATGTCAATGACAATGTCCAACATCATTGTAGAAAAGAATTAATCCGGTTTTTACCACCCTTGCATCTGAATGAACATTTGATTACATTCCCCCCATATTGAGAACACATAAAGGTCCTTTTAAGGACCACCACTGAATGATTGATTAAACATTTTATATCTTATTTTTGACATTTTTAAACAAAGTAGGTAATGGTTATCTGACTATATACCTACCTAACATTAATCAAACAATTATTTAATAAAAATTATTCTTGAGTTTTTGATGCAACTCTATGTAGGTATATCCATAGATTTCATTGACTCTCAAAATATTAAACTGTATATCGATGTTTTTGTTATATCAAATTCCTATCTCCGCCATTATAAAACTACCAATTTCAATTTATCGACATTCCTAAATGCCTTCTCTGATTTTAATAATTCACCCATTGAAAGAATGTAGACATTAAGCACTATCAGAAGATATAAGAATTATTAATATCAGACGAGGAGTTTTGGAAAGGCGATAATTTATTGCTATAAGTGGTTTCTTGGTCTGTAGATTATTAACAGGTATAGAGAGGGAATTCCCAACTGAAGTTTTGTGAAACAGAATCACTTGTAGCGCCTGTAATTGTAAAATTCCTCCTGTAGCTTGTAACAGGAGCTTTGTGAAGCGGAGAATTGTAATTACAGGCCTGTAGACATGTAGCTTCGTGAAACAGACCCCTGATGTTAGCACTTTCTGTTTGAAGGCCTTTCAGCATCTCTTCTGCATCTTCCCAGTTTTTGGCTATGATGACAATGTCATCCGCAAACTTGAGGTGGTTTAGGTTTTCACCATCTATGTTTAGGCCATTATCTTCCTGATTGATGTGTTGGAATATCTTTTCTAGACATGCAGCAAAAGCTTGGGTGAAATTGTATCTCCTTGTCTGATACCTTTGTTAATTTGTATCTTTACATTGCTTCCATTGAGGGGGCTGTTGATGAGATACACTTTGTATAGATATATTTGAGTAAATGTACATACTGATGCTCAATCCCTTGAGTTGTTAGTGAATTGAGTATAGCATTACTTTCAATGGAATCAAAATGGCTACATTGATTAGGCACAGTGGGAGGTTGTAATTTCTGCATTTCTCTTTTACTTTCTGTTTTTATAACATGATGATATAAATATTTTGAAATTTAACTCTTAAAGTCTGGCATTCTGCTATCAAGCAATATTGATAAACTGTATGTGCCAACATAAATTAGCAAGCCAGCTCTTCTCTGCTCACTATTGACAATATTGGCACTATTCTGGATGCTTGGTATATCTGGATATAGTAAATCAATATCATCTGCAAAAGGAAGAGTGTTGATATTTTTACTTGAGATCTGGAGGCCGCTATATTATTGTCGATTTGAGTTTCTTCCATGGTTCTCTCAATATAGATGATATAGGGTTATCCCTGTCTTCTGGTCTTGTGCCCTTTTACTTGAGAATGAACCAACCCGTGATATCATCATTTTGGTTTTCTAAGTTTCATTTTCATAATGTATGCAAGGTGAAGTGTGTAGTAGTTTTGCTTGTAGAGTTTTCTTGTGGAGATATTCACTGTATGCTTTCCATATGCTTTCATTGATGCTTGCATCGTTGAAGGGTTGCCTCTGTGATATCAAAGGAGTGTTGAACTTGTAAACTTGTGCGAATTTGAATTTATTTGTTGACCTGCAGAGTTAAGCCTCACCATTCATTTCTTTATATTTTTAGGGGGTCTTAAAATGTCTCAATTAAATTCAAGCTGTTTAAAACCTAAAATTTATTTTTACCTTTAAATAATAATAATTATCTACGGTTTTACCTAATGATTATTTTATATTTTTTCTGATATTTAAGGTAAATTTGATGATATGAATACCAGTCTGCGTTGTCCAAATTCTGAGGTAACTAAAATATTGTCTGTCAAGAAAAAAGAGCAAACGGAATTAAATGATTCACCCTATAAATCAAGTATAAAGACTGACAATTATGAATATATGGCTAGACCGGTTAATTTAAGAAAGCGAGGAAGAGGTTATGAATGGACTGAGGAAGAAACTAATGCTTTAGTTAATATTTGTAAACAACGACGTTTTGATGAATTGAAACTTCCTGGTGAGAAACGAATTTTCAAGTGGCAATCAGTGGTAGATGCAATGGCCACTGAAGGATTTGACAGATCTGTTGTTGAAGTGAAAGCTAAATGGAAACGGGAAGTTAAAAAATCTGAATCTCGGCAAGAATCTCATTTTGATGCTAATGAGTTTGAATTTGATCAGACTGGAATGTTTGAATTACTACCCGTTAGTGAGTTATTCATTTTTCATTCCTTTCCAGCCAGAGTTGTGTGTTCAATGTATAAAACTTATTCTATCTATCCAGTAAAACAATTGATTCATTTAAATTACTTTAGAAACATTTCACACAGAAAGTAAAGATGGCCACCAGCTTCCGATTACTACTTCTCAATTGGTGAATACACCCAATCTGTATGAGAGTGAGCAAGTGTCTTCCCCAATGGAAATCTTATTTTCAGTTCATCCTAATGAAGAGAAGTGCCGTAAAAGAGGTAAAGGTTCTCAGTGGAGTGAAGCAGCCACGGAATCTCTCATCAATATCTGTAAATTTCGACTGACAGAATCTCCAAAATCTCCCATGATCAAAGGCGTCTCCAAATGGAGGGATGTATCACTGGCCATGGCGCATCAAGGCCATGAAAAAACAGTCGATGAAGTGAAAGCAAAGTGGGACCGGGAGAAAAAGAAATTTCTTGCTGACGATATGGGTGTCTATCCTTATTCGAAGCAAATGAGAGAGATTTTATTAAAATTGGAAACCCAGGAATCTTCAATTAATGAATCTACAAGTAATACAAGTTTAGGAATTTCAGAATCCAAAAGTGTTATTGGTAAGTCTAACTCTAAATATTACATTAAAATTAATTGTAAAGGAGACATAATTGATAAAATTCATCAATATTCTATCACCCTGATCGAATGTAAAACAAATTTCATGTTTATTAGACTATACATATATAATCCGGATATATCAGATCAGTAAAGTCCTGGAAAATATCTGATATGATTAATAATCCGATATGGTCGATTTATGTATAGATACTGATGGTGGTCAGGAAACCAAAATATGTAATTCCTCATACAATTCTCCAGAAGAACTGTTTTATTGTATGTAGTCCAACGATTTTGGATCCGTTTTTTGCATGCTGATTTCAAATGCTCCTCTTTCCCATTGGTCGTGGAGTAAGGCAAGGTGCATTGTGTCATCAACCCTCTTTAACATATACACAGAAGACATTATCAGAGAAACAACAGAGCATCTAGAGGCAGGAATAAAAATTGGTGGAAGAACTATCAATAATCTAAGATATGCAGACGACACCATACTACTCTGTGAGAGCAAAGACGAACTTGTGTCAATGCTTACTAGAATTGAAGACCTCCGTCGAAGAAAGGGCCTTCTCCTGAATGCAAAGAAAACAAAAATTATGGTTGTCGATAAAAACAGAACTGACTATAATACTATAAACCTGAATGGACAGCACCTCGAAG
>JAYJLU010393284.1:0-13184 GCA_036873645.1 Minona dolichovesicula | reverse complement strand
GACGCTGTCTTCTGGGCCACGTCTAAAAACGCTCGGTTAGCCAGCAGTTATCTCCAAGAATCGCTAACTCTGCTCGTGGACGAAGAAATGAAGATTCTCAATCAACCCCTCAAAAGTCAAGTGGTAGCTTTCTCCTAATCCACGAAGATCCAAACTCAAAACACTCAAATTGATGGCAACCTCATTCAACAAGAGGACAATTTTAACTACCTTGCTTGGAATATGAATTGGACAAACACGTAGAAAATATTCTCAGTAAAGCCAGATCCAGAAGATATATTATGATGGTCAGAATCAGCCATGCCTCCCAACCAAGTATCGCTATTCGCCTATGTATCGTGCATTAAATCAATTATTACTTACTGTTTCAAATGTTATAAAACTCACCAAATTCTCTCCTTAATAAAATTTATATTTTCGAGAGAACTTGCATAAAAAGAGCCCTTAGCTTGCCCAACCACTTCTCATTCTGACTTACATAAAATTGCCAACGTAAAACCCATCATTCCATATCCCATTTTCTCTTTTCTCTTTGTTGTCTTAAATGGTCAATTTTAAATTAAATTTCACTATGTCGTTGTCCCCTTATATTTTTCATTTTATTATCGATATATATATTAATTAACTTTTCAGGTATCTTTGCCAAACTGTTTGTAAATCGTTTGTATGTATGTATTTATTAATGTCTACCTGTTCAGGAGGAAGAGTCCGATGGACAGAACCTTCCTATCATTAATGATTTATCAATTCAATTTAAATTCTTTGCCTTGTGATTGAAAATCGATGCAAAGGAATCTGAGACGCTTGTACCTCCTACATGATTTGTAATTGTTAGTGTAGGTACATTATGCATTTCGCGGGCTTATATTGTAGGTACTTATATTTTAGCGCTAATTTTAACAGCTATTTATATGTATAAATGTTTCATTAAAATATAAAATTGTGTTGGTATTGTTTTGAAATGAAAATTGATTTAAAAACCTTTGCCAACATTCACGCCCACCTTGAACAAAAAAAATCGATTTTTGGTTCCAGGTGGGCCTGCCCACGTTTAACACGGGATGTGTGTGTGTTTAGTTATCCGTTCCATACGTTTCTACGTTTTGTGCCGCAAAGGAAATTTTTCGTTTTATCTGCGTTGATCTTCAGCCTATTGATGTTATGCCAGTCGAAAAGATGATATAAGCACGAACTGATTGATAGTAGACAATAATCTTCTGCATTTAAAGCAAATAGACAGTGTGTGTCATCAGCATAGATTTGATGGGGGAGTTCATATTGGGATATAATATCAGATACGGGGTCGTCGTATAAAGAGAATACAGAAGTAGTCTAAGTGCTGACCCTTGCGGAACTCCGCAAGTTAGCCGCACAGCTGTTGAGAAACACAAACTGATTGAGTGCATTCTGACATTCGTTTTTCCTCACTTGAAAGAACACCATTATGCAGCGAATCATTTTTGCGATCAAACATAAAACCGGAGAAAAGTCAGAGTGTAACTGTTTGATAAACCACTTAAGAATAGGGCACACGACTTAGGTTTCAGTAATCGGAGTATTACATCAACTTCACTAACTGTAACATACAGTTAAATGAAATTGATTGAAATTATCGAACTTGTCGAATAGACAATATTCTTTGGTTGTATTTAAACCCGTTCATCTTGTGGAGGGCAGCATCATAACCAGCACAGTCTTGGATGAATTCAGACACTTGAAGACACAAAGTTCACCAGAGCATGGACTTTTGTTGATTTCTTACTTTTGCTCCTTCGTCGTCTTCTGGAGGTAAGAAATCAAATAAATTAGTGATGAGAGTACGACGCCAATGAATCTAATATTTCTTACTATTGTAATCATTTGGTAGAGGATTTAACGAAGCTGGATTAAGAATCCTATCCATTGAAAATAATGTTAATAAATTGATGAGTAAAATAAGATTATGACTTATTCATAGGCTTTATTTAATATTCACATATGTCACACTGCTGAAAACATTTATCCATTAGAGGCAGAATGCAGCTTTTTCACTAATTAAAAAATGTAAAAATCAAAATCATATTCTTAATAAAAGTTTCCCTGAGAGACTCCCACGATCGAATCAATTCTTTATCCCCCATTTTTCTACTAATAGGCGTTTAAATTCATTCTTTACATATATACATAGCTATCAAATCCAATGAAATTGTGATAGATTAATATTATTTGTTAACTAAAAATTTGTGTTTCTCATCAATATATAAATTCCTTTTAAACAAATATTTTGACCGTTAAACCATATTCTATAATGTATTTACCTTTTCTAAAATGTTCTATTTTAATTTTAATGTCTTATCATATATACATTTAATGATTTGTACCTCTATATTTACTGTGACGATTCCCATTCTTAAACATTTATTTATTTATTATTAAAGTTTGGCTTATTACAAGCTGTCATCTGAATACATTGATTACAGAATTATGAAGAACACAGTAATCATGAGCTATTAAGAGAGCCGCTAAAACCAGATGAAAGTTCACATCAATGGATGTATACTCAAACTATATATATATATATGTACATATGTACCTGTTTTCAACTTTTTGGGAGAAATTCCTTTATCTTTTAATGGGTAGCTACAATTCTTCCGACTTGATTCGCACACAACATAGGCGTCACCAGAACATTCCACTTTAATCATAGCATAAGAGTACAGAACGACACAGTGTCCATATTGGGTATTGGGACCTTTATACCACTTTCTAGAAATATATTTAATCATCATTAGATATATCAACTTGTTGTATGCATTGACATATGTGTTTCAGCAATGTGTCATTTTGACAGCATTTTATTATATACAAATTGTATGACACAGACAGAGATAATAAATAAACACAATCATACAGTCATATGTTGTTCTTTTAATTCATCTAATTCACAGTATTCACTCAGAATACAACACAACTACAAAAACCATAAACTACATATATTCCAAAAATAATAAATTTGAAGAATCACAGTGTAAATTTTCATAAGACAATGAAATAATGAAATAATAATTTTCAATGAAATAAACAAACGCCCTATGACTGTGAATCTGTAATGTATGTAGGTATGTCTTATTTATGTATATATTCATCTATGGTGAATGTATACTGAAGGTATGATTGCATGTTTTGTTTCATGATAATACCTACAAGATACATCAACTCATCCCACAATAGTTCGATGAAATAAATTGTGGACTCACTTATAGTTGAGAGAAGAGTTGTCAGCATTTCGCCATTGTCCTTGCACTTCAAGGTCATTAATTCCAGTCCACAATTTAGTTCGAGACCTTGGAATTGCCATAGACATCCATATCTATTTGTCAGAAATTACATATTTTATATGGTTTTAATTAACACACGATTGATAAACTTTGATAAACACACTTAAAAACACATTAAACACTAAAATAAACTATGCAATAGAAATCTATCGCAGAAAAATAACATAATGGCCACAGCAACTTCAGAAAACTCAAAATAGAATACTAAAAATTTATTCTATAAAGACATAGAATGCTACAATGTTCAAATAATCTCCATAGAGAAATGAATTTTCTAAAAATAGAGGATCTATCAAAAAATAAGATTATGTCTACTAAATAGAAAATTTTCACTCCTCAACTACAACCTAAAATACTAAATGACTAAACTCAAATCTATCAAATAGAAATCTTAGAAATAATGTGAATTTGTTAGTCACTACATAATATACTGTTAAAAAGGATGTAAATTTACATAAAGGCTGCAGCATCGTTTTGATGTAAATCTACATCGTATTGTTATGATAGGTCATATTTAAAGTCCCTGTGTATTTCTTTAACTATATTATTTTGCAGATTTGAATGTTTCCAAATAAAGACCTTTGTTATAAAATTTCTTCTCGACTATTTAGTCGGTTGATTCATCCACTCAGACAGGCATCTTCGCGATGCCAGAGTCTGGTGGGTATTTATTTTTAAGCTACGCTTTTTGATATGTCCATCATCTTTCTTTAATATTCTTGCTGATCCTATAGCAATGTTACCTGCTGAATAAACTCTACTGAGATTTCTATCTCTAGCTCTTCGATCCATTTCCTTAATTTCTAAGGTATTGTCCCTGGTGTTCCTGTATCTGGTCGTCTTGTACGGCTTAATTGAGAGTTTCTTTCTTGAGTTCTCCTCTCTGTAACCTCTGATGTTATCTCTCTTGTCTGTCTGACGAATTGACCATGCATTAGCTTAGTGCTCCAATTGTTCAATCTTTCTTTCCTCTTCTTCTTTTTGTATTCTGGTATCGTTATGTCTTTAGGTTCGTTCATCATGATGCTCTAATCCTTGACACACTTTAGGAATACTTTGGAACTTTCATCTATAGTTGGTTAGACTCACTTCCGCATCATCCACCAGTCTTCTATGCTTATTAGACCTCGTCCACCTTCCTTTCTAGGGATATACACTCCGTCAATATCGGCTTTAGGGTGCAGAGCTCCATGAATGTATGGTCATGAACTTTCGTATATTTCGATCGATTTATCGAACTTCTTCTTTGTTCCACTTGATTATTCCTGCACTATATCTTATCAAGGACACTGCCCAGGTGTTCTTTGCCGCGATTATGTTCCCTCCATTTCGTCTCTATCTTAGGACTTTCCGTATTCTATTGAAGTATTCTTTTCTTACTGTGCTCTTCATTTCTTCATGTTTGATGTCATCTGCTTCCAGAATGCAAAGATATTTATAGTTTTCATCCGTTTGAGTTCTCCATTTTCCCCATTATTTGCCTTGCACATTTATCGATTCCGAACTCCATCTTGATATCCTCACTGAATCTTCTGACTGTTTGGATTAGTGAGTCGATTTCTTTAGTGTGCTTCCCGTATAGCTTTAGATCACCCATGAACAGTAGATGGTAGTATTCACCAACATACTTTTTCATGCTTTTTAAACTGTTTTAAATCTTAGAATTGTTAGGAATCCTTGCTAACAATATACCATGATATTACATTATCGTTCGTGTCCACCGATTTGGGTAGTTTAGAACGAAAGTCAAATGTATCATTGAGGAAACTTGGTACACAATTTAAATAGGGTTTGTTTGAGTATAGAATCCAAAAGTTTATTTAATCTAGAAATAACTGAATTAATGCTATTAACAATAGGTCCATTTGAGAGATCCTCAGGAACCACTGGACATTTTCATAGCCCCGATAATTGATGCAACTAATAATAGAGTTTTAGATAATACTAAAGACTTACTTTTATTGTTATTATTATTATTTACCGTGATAGCTTCTTAACCCATATTTATTATTTATATATATTATTATATCAGCTGATTTGAGACATAATTTTATATATACATTATATACTATATATAAAAGAGTTTTATTTACTTTAGGTATGCCTAAAACTCAGTCAAAATGTAGTTACAATTGTTTCACTGATCAGTATCTCCGAGTCTATAAGAAACTAGCAGAGAAAAAGGCTTTCCTATATAGATAAATAATTTCTCACCAAATGGTCTCTATCTTGTACGGCAGTGAGTTGCATCCCCATGACCAGACAATAGTTATTAGCCTCCTCTCTAGTCATGTATACTTGATGGAATATATATGTTCTACCATTCCATATTCCACACAAATCCCCTACACATTAATGTATTAAAATTAAATAATCACTATATACATAATATATACCATTTTATGGTCCAAAACGAGTCAAAAAGAGAGTTAGCTCAACCCACAAAAGAACTGAAAATGATCAGTTAGCTTAAAAGTAATCATAAATAATCTTTGTTTTATTAATTTGAATATTTTTCAATCAGTTAAATATATTTTATTTCCTAAATAATATAGGTAGCAGGTAAATAAAATTTTCTTATCAAATAGCAAAAATAGATTTTAACTCTGAATAATGTTGCTACATTTTGAAAGATAAAATATTTTATTCAATATTTTTATTGTTTTTATGTTTCCAAACTGTATAATTTTAATATTCAAAATCTTGTTGAACATTCTGTTTCTGTTTCAAGGGCTATTTCCACAAATTCCTCAAAAAATCATCAATTTTTACTACGTCACTCATGTACAGTATTCCCTGTCTATAACGACTTCCTTTCTGCCAAGAAAAAAGGTCGTTAAAGACAGGTGGTCGTTATATACAGATCCGTACTAATATTCCAAATGTGTATCATATTAATATAAATCGGTATAGTAGGTATATAGTGATGCATAGTCTCGCCATAACAAGAAAGGCGGAGCATTGAACAGCTAGCCTTCAGATCATTGTGACCCGCCACTGTTAGATGACAATTACGTAATTTCATTGAACTTGCTCGCACTCGGCATTGTTGACGGGCCTTTTATGCAGTCTCACTAACACTGTAAGCTCAGGTATTTACCTATATAGACAGTTTCCCTATACAAAGAATGAAATGGTGGATTAATTTATAGCGACATAATAACTAACAGCTGATATGCCAACCCAATAAACATCTTATTCAAATGGATACAGCCAATAATAAATTAGATCCACTTGCGTCAAAGGCTAACAGTGGTCAGCGGCAATGTTTCCCATCGGGTTAGTTATTTAATGTTTAAAGCTTCGATTTATAATTGGATACTCATCTTACCATAAGTAATAAAATGCGATGAAAAATAGATGTCATCTTCATAATTGGTCTGATCACTCACAGATTTAGTATACATATTTAAATGTTGATGACTATATGAATAGTCGCTATACCGGTAAAAGTTGAGATTTTGCCAAAATATGGCGGTCGTTGGTCTCGTTAGACAAGGAGTCGTTATAGACAGGTTGAATTATATGGAAAAGATAGGAGAAATCAATCCGCGCAAAATTTTAAGGTCGTTATTGACAGGAAGTATAAATTTAATAAATTTAAAAACGTAGAAACTTAATACAAAATTATCTAATATTATTTTTAAGCTAACTGATCGATTTCAGTTCTATTGTGGATGGACATAGTAGCTCTCTCTCTAGCCCGTTTTAGGCGATAAAATAATTTCAACTCTTCTTCGATATCATAATTATCGATTTATATAACAAAATATTAAGTTATACGCTTGGCTTCATGGAAGATATGAAAATCACATATCCATGTGATTTTCATGTGACACATGCTGGAATTTAAAACCTCTACAATTAATTTTGTTAAATAAAATTCTTAGAAAAAGAATGCTACCGTTTAATCGATGAGGTACAATTTATAAGTAGTTTGGCTTCTTCAGTATAGCTATGGAAGTGTGCATTTAAATATTATTTTATCGCCCAAAAAGGGCGGCCAAAAAGAGAGTTAGCTCAAAGCTCTTATTTTCTGAAGAATATACATAGAGTAGTCATATAAAAGTTGCTAATCAAATAGAACAAATAAGCAATTTCATCTGATTGGGATTTCAATGAGATTTTAACTCTTGTCGCACGTTTTGAATGAGATATTTAATATTTGATTTAATTGTTTTTTAATGTTTCCAACCCGTACATAAGTTCAAAATATCTTTGACCAAGTCACCAAGTACGCCGAAGACATCTACTTGATAATTCCGCCAAAAACTAATTCTGCATCTATCGACACAGAACTTCAAAACATCCGACATTGGGCAGAAAACAATAACCTCCAGCTAAACGAAACTAAGACGAAAGAAATCATTTTTTGCAGACCAAGAACAGATCCAAACTCAATCACAGGAGCACTCATCAACATCTCGTCAGGTGACTTGTCAGGTGTTCAATCAAGGAAAAGTACCGTAGTCCAGAAACGGATGCGACCGACATGCGACAAAAGCTGATAGCAAACTTTTCTCAATTATATTAATTGATCTAGACCATTGATCTGTCCTTCAGCAATCAAAGAATCAATATTCTCCAAATAATCAATTTTTACTCAGTAGGTGGTACTTAACTGGTAGTTTACTTTGGTAGTTTACATCATGCTTATACCTACATTTAAATACTTTAGTATATTTTTGAGTATTTGAAATATTGAGTAAACCTTACCAAATTAATTTAATAAATTTGAATTACCTATTTAAAAACGTGGATACCTACTAAATTAATTAAATTTTAATTAATTTATGAATACATTTATAAATAAACAATTGTTCGCTCAACAAAGATTGTTTCTGATTATTACTTGTAAGCTAACTGATCGATTTCAGTTCTTTTGTGGATGGAGCCTTTCTTTCTTTTTGGCCATAAAATAATTACAATAAATTATCGATTTATATAGCAAAATATTAGTTATACGCTTGCCTTCATGGATATGAAAATCACATGTGCATTCAATCTGTTTAGGCATACGATCTATATAGTTGACTTCTTCAGTAGCTAGAGAATTTGGGAATTAAATATAGTGGTGTGAATTATTGATAACCTCTCGCCTGGGCTTCTCTATTTAACTAGCGCGCTTGATAGTTGAAAAAGGAAATTGTAGAGATAGACAAGAGGATTACTATTTTCTCCACTCATACTAGTCTGCACACTAGCAGCTAGATACCAAATCTCAGCGTGTTCATTAAAAAACGAGTCCAATAGAATCACAGTACAACCTGAAAGTTAACCGCGTGATATTGAACACGTGCTCAATAAATTTCAATTTCAGGTGTGCATATGAACCAGAGATTTTGATTTCTATTGCAGTCATGAAATTTTCGGTTATTAAATTAACTATTGTGTCCAGTTATTTAATGAACACCTGACTATTTAAGATATTTCTATAAAATGATTGGTAATTTATTGTCCGTTGCTAAGCTGTTGCTAACAAGCGGTATCTCAGAAGCGTACGAGTTCTGCTGGAAGCGTATCTCGTACGCCGTACGGCGTACGAGAAAAGAGTTCTGCTCAGTAGTCGAACGCAATATTTCTCTATCGATCGGCGTAAGGCTCTGTCGACCTGTTTTTACGAAAAGACCCTAAGTAGACTCTTGTTTAATAGAAAATATACGATTTGATACATATTCTTGAAATTATTGGCTATAAACGGCGTTGCTATGTGGCCTCCATGACAACCTCGCATAAACTTACCTACTAGAGTATAATATACTTTAAACAACATTAGAACACTTAACTTCTGATGGAGATTTTACCTCTGTTGTTAGGCAATAGAAAACAGCATAGCAACCGGGCACTTAACAAATATGCAGAATATCGTATTGAATAATAAAACGAATTACATAAATAAATACATAGTTACATGAAAATGCATTGGGCTATATGCTGGATATGGAGGAAAAGATGAATTTTTGGTCGGTTGCTCGGCAATATTGATTCTCATAGCAACGGGAGACTAAAATGGTCGACTGATAGGTATTGACTCTCCACCTTTGAATACCCTCTTTTAAAATTTCATCAAAATCGAAGAAAATTAAAGGGACACTATCGGTGCTGAACGAACTTGGCCGGCAAAAATCTCATTTTTTCGCCCGGCCATATCCAGCGATGTATTTGACCGATCTTAATGATACTTTGTTCATGTCTTAGTGTGTGACATGACAACTTGCATGCAAAAATTCAAATAATTTGGTTGAGAAAGAGACTTAAAAAATCGGCATTCTCAACCAACCTATATATGTATAACATGGCTGTAGGCCGTTTCTGATTGACAATTGAGCGCGCACAGCTAATTCTATAAAATCTATAAAATTTTCAAAATGTACCTATCTTATTTTATGAAAAAACAAGTCGAATTTCATGTGGATTTGGAAGCTGCATTCTCTGTTTTATCAAGAATCACTGATTGTTTCTGATTATTACTTGTAAGCTAACTGATCGATTTCAGTTCTTTTGTGGATGGAGCCTTTCTTTATTTTTGGCCATAAAATAATTACAATAAATTATCGATTTATATAGCAAAATATTAGTTATAAACGCTTGTCTTCATGGATATGAAAATCACATGTGCATTCAATCTGTTACAATTTAGTTACATTGAATGTAACTAAATTTATCCAAATATATATCGATGTCAATCAAAATTTGCTCATACAGCAAATGCATTATCATGGAGTCTAAGTAAAATTCTGAAAGGTAGTCGGTTATATAGTAATGGCTCCATTCCATCCATATAAAAACATTGATCTGATTTTAAATATGAGGTTAACAATCATTACCATTTGGCAGAATTTCCCTGGCTGTTGAGTTATCCGTTATAGTGTAGCTACAGGTGGAACTATCAGACTCACAAACCAAGCTTTGACCAGCGCAATTCTCGCTTTTAATCCAATACTCGAATTTTTTTATTTTGATGCATTGCCGATCAGGATACCCTTTTCTTTAAATACAAATTATAAGCATTTGTATGAATAAAAAAACATGTATTGATTTTCACTTGTAGATTTACTCACTCAATTATTGTGCCATTCTCATGATCTTCTTCGCCTAACCACCAACCATATTTGGTATCTTCTTGTACAGCAAGTGTCATTTTACGCAGCCACATCTAAAATTGAATAATACAATACACCTCACCAAACAATACAAACTATGGAAGATGAATGAAAACAAATACTGCTCTAAAGCTTTTCATAAGATATCACAATTTTTTAACTATTTTAACTATTTAACAAAAGTGTCACAATAATTTTAAAGTCAACTAAAACTTTCCTATCACTAGCAGGGTTCACCTAGGGGTTGCATTCTGAGTCATCCTTATTTGTTCATTCTATCCATCTCGAATTATAGTGGGTCAAACTACGAATTTCAAATATGCGGATTATAAAAAAAGATCTTGATCTCGCGAAAAACATCATAAATACCAAATTCAATACAATCTTTGAGAAAACTAACAAACAATAGGTCTAACAAATGAAGACTTAATTGTATTTTCTTATTGTGATCACACACGAGATTCAATCTTCCACCATTGACCTGACGTTATCCGATTGAAAATACATATTTGGTTATATTTTTGACTGGAAATATTTTGAACGCAACTATGTATAGTAAATCTCATTGACTGAAATATTAAATCTTGTTCCTCAAAACTACTATATTATACTATAGTGCAAAACAACTACAATATTCTAATTAATCAACAATATCAATAATTGCCTCATTTCAATTTCAATGCTCAAGAACTATGAATTTCCCATATTTATTGTTATGAGTATAATCAGAGAGCAAACTGCTAATGTCGATTCAGCGCTTCCAAAACGTTTATCATCACCACTTTGCTTTGAATGCAACTGCACAAGCTTTTCCACACTTGCATGGCAGATGACCAAAAGGTTCAGCTATGACATGCATATACAATCTGTACTAAAACATGTATACTTGCATGGTATCGCTAAAACATTGTTCCGCCATTTTCTCTAAAAATGATCGTTTTTTAAATAGTTTTCTTACTCAATCATGTATTTTACTAAATAGCCAGTGGAGATGAATGTTTAATGTATGCTAATAAAACCTTATCATATAACACTTAAGGAAACAATGAGTTCTCAGCATATATAGAAATATTTTCCTATACTTTAGCTTTAAGTATAGGTAGTACTCGGTGTTTATCTTGGTTCTGGACTAAACAATCAGTTAGAAAATGTCCAAAAGACAGTCTATAAAATTAATTGTGATCCTAACAGCTGTTCAATCCCGACAATCTTTTTGAAAACATCGACAACAGCAGAAACAATAGGTCTCTCAAAGTTTTTAAGTGCATGTGACGATAGTACATCTCGCCTACAATTATGATCAGTTGTAGAATATTCATTGATTTCTATAGCACTGCGTTTAGATTAAATCTTTTTCCCCACATTTTATCATATTTTTGAAAGTAACTTTTAGATTTTTGTGTTTTTACTCTCTTATGGTTCAAATTCGATATCTTTTTTGCACCATGATTCCCAGTTTCTCGTTTGAATAAACGACATTACTTTACTTTACTTTAAGATCACATCTATTACTTACATTGTGCACATTTCCATAAAGTTTTGGTAATGACATTCCCAAATCATCACAATACTTTTTTGCATATCTGAAAAACATTGGTTTCTTTCGGAAGAGATAACTCTTGTTTCCAAATCGACCGCACTTGTCTCCTAAAATTAAAAAAGATGCACCTTTATTAGTGGAGAGTTTCGAAAACATTATATGAAATAATCTTAATGTTAACCCATAGACCTGACCTGTTTTCAAATTTGTGAGTGCAACTGAGTAATTCGGATCATACACCGGTTCACATGTAGTAGAATCAGATTCGCAGAGTACGTTTTGCGACTCTGTGCATAGTACATCATGCCATTTATCATCACCAAATAATCCCATTGCAGCACAATGTTCATAATATTCATAATTTGAAGCAGTCCTGGTTGGTCGACCGGAACCCCAATTGCTACAAGTGTAAAAATGTTTTACTGCAACCATAAATTTGTGTGGTATTTTATATAGTGCTCGTAAATGTATACACAGTTAAGCAAACATTTCCAATATTGGATAAGAAATTTCTTAGAAAACTCGGTAAAGCAGTCAACTAAAAACACAACTTGTTAGCTCAATTATCGATAACTAAATATATTCATTTTTTTGTGTAATTACTGATAAATGGTGTTTTAGACCTTCTGACATGACACGTCTATATATAAGCTCACGTGAATGTTATTGGAGTTCCATCTGCATTCATCCATTCGCCTGCCCTCCGAATATCGGTAACACCTATCCACCAGATCCCTTCATAATTATCCCTTATTCTTTCTCTTAACCATCTCTGAAAACACATTTATATATCATGCTCGTTTATACTTATGCGAGATTCTCAAATGTAAATGTTTAATACAGTACAGGTTGTCCCAAAAGTGAATAGGGAAAAGTGAAGAATGCAAAAAATTACATACGGTATAGAATAAAAAACAATACCAAATACAACATATTCGAATTGGCAATCAATTTAAAAATTCCAAACCTATAAATAGATTACGGTTTAAAATTCTCAAAACATTTGTATTCAGTTTGTATATTTGTATTTTTACATTCCCTATTGTCCCTGTCGTATGCCCACCTGTTTTGCAAATCCCCGTATTATGCGCCGTGGGAAAAATCGGCAACGATTTGTTCGGCAAGTTAACGAGAACTAATAAATCGGCAAGTTAACGAGAACTAATAAATTGCATAAAGAAAATAATTTACTTAAGGTTAAAGATATTGCAAAGGTGCGAACTA
>JAYJLU010391062.1:0-13197 GCA_036873645.1 Minona dolichovesicula | reverse complement strand
CATAGAGTAATTTGGAGGTGACCAGTGCGGTGAAGACTTGGTGAATAAGGTTGTTGCCTAGACCGTGGTTTCGGAGATATTTGATTTTGTGCATTGTTTTTATTGACGAATTTAAGATGTTGGTTATGTGTTGGGACATATTCAGTTTTGAGTTGAGTGTAACACCTAATATCTTCATCTCAGTGACTCTCTTGATGTCACGAGCTCTTGTCATTATGATTTCCATTGATTTGTTTTCGTTCAGGCATAGGTTGTTGAGAGTTGCCCATTCCTGGATGCCGAGTAATTCGGATTCTTGAGTGTGGTGATTGGAGGCCTTGATAATAAGGAATGTAAAGTCAGCATATTTAATGACCTTATTGTCGCAGAGATGCGGTTTTAGGTCAGATGCTGTGATAAGGAAAGCTGCTGGTCCAATGGCGGAGCCTTGAATAACCCCCTCATTTATAGTTTTGTATTTTGGAATTTTGTGCTATGGACATGATGGTCAAAATAGTTCACTAACCAATTGTACAGGGCATCACTGACTGGCAGCTTGGATAGTTTTTCAGTAAGAAGAGAGTGGCGGATGGTATCAAAAGCTTTAGAGAATTCGAGGGCAATGATGACTACAGCGTCTGATTCTTTCAGCCTATTGGTGCTACAGGCTAGAAGGCTGATAAGAGCTGCCGTTGTACTACCTGAAGGTATGAATGCAAACTCGTTCGATATATCCACAGGGGGAAGTTTTATCGAGTAGTGCTGGGTGGATGAAGTTTTTCAAATATCCGAGAGACAATAGATGTTAAGGATATAGGCCTGTAGTCAGCTAGGTTGACAGGTTTGGGGATTTTCGATATCGGACATATCTGAGCTTGTTTCCACTGAGAAGGAATAGTTGATGTTCTGAGTGATATGTTGAAGAGATCGGTGAGTGGACAATAGAGAAGAGGAGCTGCAAGACGCAAGAACCAACTGAATACCATCGGGTCCACTGGCTGTTGAATATTGGAATTTTACATCACCGGAAGATGTACATATTTCTGAATTAATCTAAATTAGAGCGTTTAAAAAAGCATGATGAACTGTTTTACCTAAAAACGCCGGTAATGTGACTTTCGAATTCTGCGGAAATTTAGAACGACCTTGGATACCATATGGTATAATTTAAAATAAGATGTGCTGTTCTTTGAATAATGCAATCAAATGCAATCAAATAATGTGCATACATAAGTAAAACGGTTGAAAAACACAAAAGTAGGATTGTTCAAATCTTAAATCACAAACAATTAAATAACATGAACTAAATTCCATTTGGATCCATTTATCTACGGGAAAGTTTGAAAATTGTTCACGAATAATATCTCTTATTCGTGTAACAATTGGTTCTACATAACCATAGGTAGAATATTAAAACAAAAATATCAATTTCAGTAATTTCAAATTTTCAAAATTTCAAAATACCCGCCATGGGATATTTTTCATTCCGCTCAAATTTCTAACTGAGGATTAGGGAATTGATTATTTGTTATTTTTAATAATTTTATAATGACATAAAAGATTTTGACCGAATATTGAATTTCTTTCTTTTTTAAGTTTTTCAATAAAACGTCAGTCCTCTTGATTCATTTTATTCAAAGCAATTCTATAACTATAACCATTGAATGACAGCAATATTGTTAAGTTATAAGAATGCATTGAATTCTATAATTAAATTATAGGTTTTGGATATGGGTTAGTTTATGCGCCGACTCTCTGCATGGTCGGTTATTACTTTGACAAGTATCGAATGCTTGCTAATGGCATCTCAGTAGCCGGATCAGCTCTCGGGTCCATGATCATGCCCTTTTTGGTCGAGTTTCTTATATCTCGATATTCTCTGAAAGGTTGTTTTATCATTTTGGCAGGCTTAATGCTGCATCTGTGCGTGGTGGCCGCTTTGTGCCGTCCCATGGAGTTCTATGTCTCTCTCAACAACAGAAGCAAACATTCACATCTATCTCATTACAATGATACTTCAAAATCTAAAGAAAAGATAAAATTTGTTAATTTTAAGCGTAAATTAAAAGGGACAGAGAAAGTGAGTAACAATAAGTATAAGATTTTATGACAAACGTCACTTAGGATTTATGCATTTTATGCATGCATAATTCCTATTCAGAATTAGCAGGAAATATTCATAACACCATAAGAATTACCTATGCCTACATATTTGCGCATTTATCAATCAAAACAAAACGGATCTATATTCCGTAAGCTTATACAAATGGAATGACGAAATTTCAGTACAGCATAAATCGATTATCAAATTATTATGATAATCAAAGATTAGACTGATATTCTTGAAATTGTCAATAAAGTTACCTATACATATGTATATAGTCTGCGTATTAATTTGTCTGTGATAAGATACAGCGCTGACATTCCGGTTCAGGCAGAGAATACATATTATTCATCATTATTCAAAATATTGTTTGACTTATTAGTTGTCTGAAACAACTTCACATATTATGTAGGTACTCTTTCTCCTAAGGTAACTACGTATATATAATACCTACGGGCTCAGGAAGTATTTGATACGTACATTATACGTTATACATTTCAAAGTAATGATTCGAATATAGGAAGGGTGAATTTTAGTAGAATCCTTTAGCTATATACCTATTTAAAAAGGTCATCAAAGGCAGGCAGCTTTAAACTATCCCCATTTCATCTGGTGGGTTTCAAATTAGATTTAAGACAAATTTAATAAAAAAGATAGATTGTTTAAACCTACCAAAATTCAATCGTCAGAAGACGGATGAAAAACTGATAGTGTAAACGCTAACAAAGGAGCAGGTTATTTTCCTAAAGCAAAAATTTTCCTAAATGATATTTATCATAAAATAATATTTACCAGACCTCTGACAGTTAATACTTTGTGTTCGAAAGTTTTAAATTCAATTTCAATCTAACAAGCTTGATAATTGATATTTGAAACTGTCCAATTCTTGACAAATTGACAAATTAAATAAATAAAATTGATTGAATTCTGCATAAACTCTTATATTACCATCATATGAACTTACCAGAGATAGAAGACCAAATCTGTAGCTCATGGGTAGCATGCATAGACATTAAATAGTGTTTTACTATAATAAGAAAAATACAGATATTGTCTATGATAGCATGCTTGCCCCTCAATCGAGAAGTTCGCGTATCATCAGGGGCAAAAAGTGTTTTTCCCAAACTGTTTGTCAAGCTACTGAGTGCCCTGTGAAAGTGGCACAGGTGTTAAATGCTCAGCCCACCGACTTCTATCATACACTAGACATTGCACTCAGCACGCACACTACTGTGAAGATAAGAGAGAAATCGTATGCTGTGCAAATCGCTGCAAATATATTCCAGCCAATCAAAACGCTGCATTACACTTGTAATTGTATGGCCGAGTATATAAAGGCAGCTATACTATATTTATATTTGCCATACACAAAACCGAAACTACGATTTTTAAAAGAAGTGCAATGTCTAGTTTATAATAGAAATCGGTGGCTCACCCACAGGGATCAGGGACGACCCGGAATCGATATAACGATATGCGTATGTCGAGAAATATAGCTTATAAAAAAGTAACAATCTCACAAAGTTCATTGTTCATTCTTTAAATGGGTGTTAGTATGTATATATTAAATATATTATGATAACATTATGATTTATTTCTGAATTTTCTCTATATATAGAGGTGTAATTGTTTAAGAAAATTAGAAGAGAAAGGGGTAGTCTACCATTCAGTTTTGCCATCCATTAATCCCCATGAAAGCACAGTAGATAGCACGATTTTAACCGAAGACGACAATGTTGTTCCACAGCAAAAGAATGACCGGAAGATTCCTGTTCGAACTAAATCATTTTCGGATTCTTCTCCGCATGCCTCACTGAACTTCTACAGAACGCGTAGGAAAACATCCTCAAAAATTGATGACCTTTTAAATAAAGGTTCATTATTTACGCAAAGTTGTGAGGCGATTATAACAACAAATCTCAAAACTAATAATGATCCAGGTCTCCCGAAATGTTCGGAATGCAATGTTGAAGACTATCATGAACCAATGATCGACAGATTCAAATTATTCACCCACTCCGAATCAAAACTCCACGCAGCCAGGAAAGAAATTGTCCGCTTCAATCAGGATATAGTGAGTGTAGATATTCCACATTATTGTAGATATTCTGTAATCTTCATGAATCATTTTGATGTTAGGAAGGAGAAAATTATTCATAAACATCGAACAAGTCAACAATTTGGCCTATTTAGGAAAATAAGGATTATAATATAGTTAAACTTTTCGTTTGGGGAAATGTTAACATTTTTGAATTTCCTGCGTATTTTATTATTAGAACACATTTAAACATATAATTAGATAGATCGTTTTAAGAACGGATGGGTCAAATTTTCTTCTTCAACTTATTAAAATTCTTTAAATCTTCGCGCATGATTTTGATGATTTAGGTCTTAGCCCTGATTCATAGGTATTTTAAACCTAAGAAGTTACTTATGACATTTCAGATCAACGGCAAACTAGAAAGCTTGTGAAATTAACAGAAATTTTAAGAATAAAACTTGACGTCAACCAATTTTAACACTCAAAGGGTATATGTAATTCTAAGAAATTTGTTGGTCATGCGTTTTTTTTTTCTTATTTAAAGAATATTATTTGACTTCACAGGGTCTGATGAGAACACGCACAAAGTATGAATCCTGTGATGACATAACAAACCTGTTCGAGAGGGCTACTCGCTTTGTCGCTCATCAAAATGATGTTTCGCTAAAAGATGATTCATCAGACGATTGTAAATTTAAATACGATTTGTTATCTATTATTTTATTTTTGATATTTGGATTTAGTTTTATTCTCCTTCTTCTATTATCCATTAATTGGTTTCATTGATCAAGAAGAGATTAATTTCGAGGTTTAGATTGAGGTCGATATGAGAGGAGATAGAAGAACACATCATATATTATTAGATTGAGGTTGATATGAGAGGAGATAGAAGAACATATCATATATTAGATTGAGGTTGATATGAGAGGAGATAGAAACACATCATATATTAGATTGAGGTTGATATGAGAGGAGATAGAAACACATCATATATTAGATTGAGGTTGATATGAGAGGAGATAGAAACACATCATATACATATTAGATTGAGGTTGATATGAGAGGACATAGAAGAACACATCATATATTAGATTGAGGTTGATATGAGAGGACATAGAAGAACACATCATATATTAGATTGAGATTGATATGAGAGGAGATAGAAGAACACATCATATATTAGATTGAGGTTGATATGAGAGGAGATAGAAGAACACATCATATATTAGATTGAGGTTGATATGAGAGGAGATATAGAAGAACACATCTTCGATTAGATGTTTTATAATATAAACTATTTGAGCTTAAATCACATTTTAATTCTTAATGTTAGATTTTATTGTACATATATTTTCAATTGTTTTCCAGGGTCGGCACGGCCCAACGTCTACAGTAGTGGTCTGGACATGACATTTGATTCTCTACAAAATTTACCAAACGAGCCAGTGATGACATCCGGACAGAGATCAAAGTTTTATGAAGCTGTGAGTGACTTTTTTAAAATTCAACAAAAAGTCATTACAAAAATGGGAGAAGTTAAGAAATCAAAAGGCGTGTCAATTTTTGATCCATTAGTATTCAAGCTGCCAACATTCTACTTTTTAACATTCACAATCATGATAAGTATGAATATATTTTGTAAGTATTCCAACACATTTATTCATAAATATAAAAACTAAAAATATTCAATATTATTGTAGGAATTTTATAGCTAGAAAGTATCGCCATTTTAAGTATTTTTTTTATTAAAATTATGATCGATTATATACAAGCTACAATGAATATTAATTTAATTTTGTCTATCACGCATTCTCTAGCGATTGCATTCATGATTATTCCTTCACACGCCATCGATATGGGTATTGATAGAAAATCTGCCGGACAACTCATCCAATTTTGTGGAATTACTGACTTCTGTGGCCGAATTCTCACTGGTTTCATTGCGGATAAATTGTGCTGTTCGAAAAGAACCATTCTGTTGGTAAATTTAGTTTTGATGATTTTCATTTGGTCGTATCTCGTTTTCTTTGGTCAGACATATGACTCGCTAGTGGCATTTGCATTGATGATTAGCCTGGTCGGTGGCTCTAACATGAGTTTGTTTGCAATAGTGGTAGTGGACAGACTTGGACTTGACAGATTGGCAGGCGCTTATGGGATGTGCTTATTTTTAGCAGGGGCATTCAGCTTCCTTCACGTGACATTAGCAAGTAAGAAATTATAAGAATGAATTTATAAATACACATCAATTTATTACCATCACGAAATCATTATGATCAAAAAGACAGGTACTTGTTTTATAGTGATCAAAGTTGAATAATAAATGAAAGCGTTTTGAAAATGGCGCAAATGAATTGAAATTTCATTTATTTAAACAAATAATAAATGATGGTGCGATAAATGTGTTATTGAGAATTAGGTATTACACACACATTTTAATAACATCAACATTTAATTTCGTGTTTAATTATAGCAATTATGTTACATATATTTCAGCCAATCCGATACCAAATTGATACATGGAGTTTATACGTGTTGTCAAAATTGTCAAGTAATTATGCGTAGGAAGATATATTAATCTAAATAGAATTCATATAATATAGAGATTATCTAACATGAAAGGGTATAGATCAGCGCTTATTTTCTTTAACTTAATTTGAACGTCCTCAGCGATAGAAACGATAAGTTCCAACAGAAACACCTAAACTAAATACACGTCATCAAAACATCTCTTCATTATTCCCAACTTTCAGTTGCTATGATAAATTTCAATGAATTGTTAGATTTACAATAATTTATATTTGTATAGGTATGTATAATGAGAGCCATTTTCTTATATCTGATATTTGTAGGCTGGATCCGTGATCGAAATGGTAGTTGGAGAGGAACGTTCATTTTAAATATTGTGCTGGCAATTTTGGGATCATGTATGCTCATTTGTGACATTATATATTCTCAAAAATTTGGAAACAAAAATGAATATGAAGATTGTATCCAAATCTAAACTGAACAGTTATAGAATTTTATACTTATACTATCATTATTAAATAATTCATTTTATTTAAGCATTTAATTTGAACAATGTGATTCTCCAAGTGAAAGTTCTGTCATTCTTTCAATTCATTCAATTTCATTTGGTATTATGTCACTTACCAATAAGTTAATAAAATAAATTTTGATACAATGCATGGTGTTCATTTTATTTCATTCGATTTTTACTTTGATTCAAACAACTCAATATACAGTATACAATGCATGCGAATCAGGTTAAAAAACAACAGCACAATTTTCTAAATAAACTCCGTAGACCTATAAAATACTTAGAATCTCCTAATGACAAATGAGGAAATCTTTGATTACAGGAACTGCAGTCACAGTCACAGCAACATAGTCTCCTTTCTATTTCTATTATTATCATTATTATAATAATGATATAATAATTGAAATTGTACTAATTGTACAAATTGACGTCACTCCTGACTTCCTTCTTTGATTTTAACAATTCTTAAATATTTAGAAAATCCCCATTCTGTATTTTCTTTCTGTGAAAGAATTATTAAAATCAGAGGAGGGGTTTTAGAAGTAACGTCAATTTGTATCTTTGGTGGTTAGTTTTATAATGGCGGAGATAGGAAATTGTGCTTGCTGTTGGCACAAAGTAATCGATATATGTTTCTGTATTTCGAAGAGTGGTTACTCTCTGTATTATTACTCTATGACCCTGCCTTCCTGCACACTAGATCGATTAACCTTTTCAAATCCCCGAAAACTAAAACTGAGCATGTTGTTCATAATCTTGTACCCTATAACCCTCTCCTTCCCAGTGGTAGACGGTACAATGTGAATTAACTATATTCAACTAATAATCGCTCTTTAGGTGAATTTTTCAACTATATTTGCATTTACTTAAACTTTTATCGCATCACATCTCAAATACATATATTGATTAGCTTGACTATATTGCTTGAATTTTACCCAATATACACAGTGACTCTTTTGTCAATGCTGTCAGACCATTATTTAAAAACTTTCATAAAGATTTTCACATCAGACCTATTTTTACTATTGAACTACCTCTTCATATTACTTTGAGACCCAACTTTAAGTTTTCTGCTTGTACTAATGATTGTATCTGTAACCATAAATCGCTGCTTTCAAAAAAAACATTGTGTACTTTATTAAATGTAAATTATGTACCTCTTCATACATAGGTGAAACTTTTAGAACTCTTAAGTCCCGTATTTTAGAGCATTTTAAATCCCACACCAGCCAAGTTTTCATTCATTGTAATTCTGTTCATAGTGTTCCCCCTTCGATCGATATTTGTGACATTTCCATTTTAGCTCAGAACTTCTCTGACAGCACTCAGCGTAAAGCTGCTGAGCTTCATTTTATTGTATTCAATTGTGTTGATTACGCAATCCCCCAGTCAGCCTGTTAGTGATTGCGCTATCACTCGTGTAGGGAGTGTCTCTGTTTATTTCTGTTCAATTCAGCGATAGTTAGTTTTATTGTTTCTCTGATGAAATATTATACGAAAGCTTAGAATAAAAATGTATTCTTTTTGGCATTTGTCGTTGTTTTTTTCTTTTACGCATAATACATACATATATTAATATGATCACATTACTGATAGATGATCACAATTTAATATACACTGATATTAATATTAATATTGTTATATTAAAAACCATTTATTATTCTTAAAGTTAAAATATCGATGTTTCAATATTTATATTTCTTTATGCAATAAAAATAAACAAATCAAAGATTATTGTAAATGATATTCTTTAAAAAATATTTACACAAGTAAAAAAGTGAAGTTCAACTCAAAATAATTTTTAAAAATGAAAATATACAAAAATATTTGAAATAGTTTGATTGAATCAGAAATACTGTCCGGTGGAATCATCAAAAGTATACAGTCGATGCAATGAAAACTCTGTGTTTCAGCAGATCAAATCATCTTCTATATTCTGTGGGTGGCCAGTTGGTACATAAATTCATTGAAAATATATATTATTGAAATTCACTAACTTTTCATACTGAATAATTGTAATAATGGTTTCTCATAATGGTTCTATTTTAAAATCAGATTTCAAGTACAAGGTATACTATTTAAACATACTTAGAATATAGTGTAATAACAATAATACCAGAGGTTTCACTCTCAAAATATATCGATGGTTGTAGATTACACGCGGCTGACAAATTCCTATATCTCCAACAAGATAAAACTACCAATTTCAAATCAAATTGTCGCCTCTCCTAAACGCCTTCTCTGATTTTAATAATTCTTATATCTTTGGAAAGCGCTTAATGCATACATTCTTTCAATGAACAAATTATTAAAATTAGAGAAAGCGCGTTTAAGAGAGGCGATAAATTGAAGTTGGTAGTTTTATAATGGCGGAGAAATGGAATTTGTCAGCCGTGTGTAATCTGCAACCATCAATATGCATTTCAATATTTTGAGATTGAAAAGACTGTGATATTTACTGTAAATATATTCACAATTCAATTCGATCTTCTACATAAATAAATATCCATAATCTTAAAATTCATTGATAAAATGATAATTGATTTACACATACTGATTGGTGACACAACTCGACTCGAAATAATTCATTTGTAAAGAAATCGGTTTCCTATTCATATAGGATCAATTCTGTTCCTGTATATATTGACCCTCTGTGGCCACTGTCCAATCCTCAAATGTTTGATTCAAAAATTTGAAGGTTGGTCTATTTTGTGGAAACGTTGCCCAGCACTGTAGCATAATTTCATAGAGCTCTTGTGGACAGAAAATACGACAACCGTCATGCGGATTCGGTAGTCGATATCCGCGATTAGTTTCGTCCAGTATTTGTCGATGCGTCATGCCTGAAATAATAATTGATTAATGTAGAAAACATTAAGCAATGTAAAACCTTCCACCCAACCCTCTTTATAAACCACAGTCTTATCATTCTGATCAAAATATTGAACTGTATATCGATGGTTGTAGATTACACGCGGCTGACAAATTCCTATCTCCGCCATTATAAAACTACCAATAAAACTACCATCGCCTCTCCTAAATGTCTTCTCAGATTTTAATAATTCTTATATCTTTGGAAAGCGCTTAATGTATACGTAAAATCAGAAGAGAAAGCGTTTAAGAAAGACGATAAATTGAAATTGGCGCTTTCGAATGATATAAGAATTATTAAAATCAATAAAGGCGTTTAGGAGAGATGATAAATTGGTAGTTTTATAATGGCGGAGATAGAAATTTGTCAGCCGTGTGTAATCTACAACCATCGATATGCATTTCAATATTTTGAGCATAGAATAATTACTAACAGTTATACGTTTAAGTAGTGGGCTTTTTTCGCACTAAATAAATTAGAATCTTTAATAACGACGACCCTGCAGCTTGTAGTTATAAGAATTTGTTTAACTGCGTGTAATTGTTTACAAATGCGTCAAAAGTTACGAAAGTTGTTATATTTGATTTACAATAGGAATTATTAACATTTAATAATATTATAATTTTATTTAATAAAATCATAATAGTAAGTACTGGTTTATAAGTTTAATTTACTCCGTAAAATATCATTAAAATATTGACTTTTTATCATAAGAGGTGAATAATTTTTGGCTACATCAAATATTCCCTTTAATATATTTACACATTAAATATTTTAGTAATATTTTTCGATAGTTGGTAATCTTTAGAACGACACATCATATTTTTTGTAATATTTCATTGGCGTATACACAGCAACTTATTTTTATTTATTTATATGCGAATTTAAAAACAACGCGAACAACCAACTTAGCAACGACGTTTTAAACAAACGAATACTTATAATACTTATTATTCGTTAAATTTTTCATTGATGCTAAAACACGACCCATTTAGCTCAGGTCTTCAATGTTTCATCCCGCAGTTCATTGACAAAATATGGTTCGATTGAACTTTAAGTTCCCCTGCTATTATTATATGATAAAGAAAAAATGAGCAATTAAACGAAACTTAATTGGTTACAACCCGCAAGGTTAAAATATTTATTTATTTAGTGCGAAAAAACAAACCTAACAAACTATAATTAAAACGTTCAGTAACAAAGAGATAATATTAATCAAAAATATTAACTAACTACACTGCTAATGATAATTTCAAAATCCATAAGTATAATTTAGTTGCTAACTGAGGGAATCGATAATTATCAAGTCTGAATTCATGTAGGTATGTAGGTACATACATGTTACAGTAGGCGAGATCCATGTAATAATGATGAAGAATTCATCAATGGTTTCTAGCTGAATGTGGGTAATTGTTGATTGTACATAGGTATGACGTACATACGTATAATAGCTATTATGGCAGTCGAAAGCTTACCTGGGTACAACGGTCGCGCATATGTCACAATTTCATAGATAAGAATACCAAAGGACCATACATCAGATTTAACGCTGAATCTTCTATCCAAAGCGGCTTCCGGAGCTGTCCATTTAATGGGGAATTTTGTTCCTGTTAATGATAATATTATATATTTACATTTATGGAGATAATCAGTACACTCTGTGCACACACAAATGTATACATTAGAATATATATGGCGTATCACTGATTCATACACAGTAGCATGGTACCTATAGTAAAATAAACTGTACAATCAATCTCACCCTCAGTAGCCTGATAAATATTGTCTTCTTCGGACGCAGCCTGTGCCAATCCGAAATCAGCGATTTTCACTGAATTGCATTCATCCACTAAAATGTTCGCAGCTCGCAGATCCCGGTGGATGATATTTTTCGATTCGACAAAAGCCATTCCTTCACTGATCTACAATAATATATATAGACAAATACAAAGTTTAGCATTTAATGTATTCCGAGCATTTTAATTCACCATACGGAATCTTTCTTCTCTTTCTTCTAAGTTTCATTCAATTATTATTCTATTTTTTATCAAATAGCCTCTTAAATATATTTCTTATCTTAGAAACACCACATATAGTAATGAGGTTATACAGAGATTTAACTCAACGAATTGAAATGCATATAGATGGTTTTGCTATACCACGGCTGACAAATTCCTATCTCCGCCATTATGAAACTACCAATTTCAATTTATCGCCTCTCCTGAATTAAATATAATAATTTGACATACTTGCTTGTACAATAAAAGTGTGTACAAACTAGTATGTGTACAATGTAAATTCCCTGCAGTTAAAAACAGCTAACTGATCAAGGCTAACCCCTTATAATATGTGTGAATTGAACATCAATACAACATTACAGATATAATATATATATATGAACATCAAGAGCGAAAAAAGATAAAAGCGCGAGAAAGGACACAACTAATATTTATTTCATATTAATTGACTCATTTGTCATTTATAGCTAAAATGAAAATACTGTACGAAAATACATTTAGATAAAAGAGTGAGAATAGCGTATCACAACACATGGTGTTTTTGAATCACCGTATTTACTGTATTAAGCGCCCAGGCTTTAATAAGCGCCCATGCCAAAATACTGGAGTTGAATAAGCGCCCATGGGCGCTTAATACAGTAAATACGGTACTCTATTTCATTTCTTAAGAGATGTGAGCAACAACATGAGACATTTGACTCTAAAATGATGGCTTCAAAAATGATATAAGTTAAGGAAATGTTTAGTTAGTTCTTGTCTGAATGTATTTTTTATATTCTTTAAGTTAATTGTTCACGGCATACACGCGTCCTCTCGCCAAGTTAATAGAAGATCACAACCTGGTGTACCATATCTATGCCGATGACACCCAGATATGGGTTGAACTCGATACAGAAGGTGTTGCCATACGAAATATCGAGAATACCGTATTTATCAGTGGATGTCCTACAACAAACTAAAAGTCAACCCGAGCAAGACTAAACTAATAATTCACTCTTCTCGCTCTACGCAAGACCTCGATACCACTGTCCAGTTCAATGGGGTCAACATCAAACCCTCTCTCTACGCCCGTAATCTCGGTGTTCTGTTCGATTCGTCTCTGACATTTTCTAGTCATATTAATGAATTGAGCAAACATTGTCA
>JAYJLU010389951.1:0-13203 GCA_036873645.1 Minona dolichovesicula | reverse complement strand
GTTTAGATCAAGTTTTAAACTGGAACAAGTTGTTTCAAAATTACGGATACAGGAATTAATCTCGTTTGAAATGTCATTGTTGCTTCTGTGCGGAATTATTGCGGTTGTGACGTGAGCATATTTAACAAGAGTTGAGGTTTGGTTTATATTGTGGAAAGTTAAGTCTCTAGAATAAATACGGAATAGTTCGGGGAGAGACATTCGCCTTGTGGAACGCCGAAGGTGACATCTAGACATTGAAACTGTCAAAAAATGAGAATACTTGGATTTATTTTCAATAACAAACTGAAAGGGAACGATCACATCGATAAAGTGATAATGCGAGCCTCAAAGAGAATTTATCTTCTGCGATCTCTCCGAAGTTCTCTAACCCAACCGGACTTACTAAAGATATATTACACCTATATTAGATCAATTTTAGAAATTCGGATCTCCCGTTCTCGTTAGTTTTCATGGAAATCTAGCAGAAAATTAAACAGAGTTCAATCGAGATGTAACAATGCTTTATGTGGATTTAACTGCAATAGACAATGCGTCGAAAACTTATCCATTAAAAGGCAGAATTTCAGAAGGCAACTTTTTCACTATTTAAAAATGTGAAAAACAAAATCATATTCTAAATAAAAGTTTTCCTGAGATACTCCCACAATCGGATCAATTCATTCCTCATTTTACTGCTAATAGGCGTCAAAGTTCTTTCTTCAAGTACATGGCTATCAAATTCATTGAGATTGTGATTAATTAATATTATTAACTTTAAAAATTTGAGTTTTTCATCAATATATTATATCTCTCTAAATATTTGTGACCGTTAAACCATCTAAAATGTAATTACCTATTCTAAATGTTTTATTTTAATTTTCATGTCTATATCTATATCTATATACATTAAATGATTTGTACCTCTCTTACCGTAATGCTTCCCATTCTATCTACATAATAGACATTTATTTATTTATATATGTATTATTATTTGATTCGTTATTTATATCTAATAAAAGGTCCCATCAGGGGCAAAGTTTTCAATTTATTGTATGTGCCACAGAGTGCCATGTGAACGTGGTACAGGTGTTAGATATTAGATACTAACTAGTCCCAGATACCAATGAATCAAACTTATGGCTTATCTTCCTTAAATTTGTAACAATCTGTGTTTGACAGATTAAGTCTATATCTCCTTTTTTATTGCATTATCAGCACAATAAGGTCGCAAATACATGACTATGTCAGTTGCATAGGGATTATGGAACATTCTGGGATGAATTCTATTTCTGATGTGTTCTTAGCATATCCAGAAAGGTTTATTCACAGTATAAATACGTTTATATTTTATTTTATAAATACACAAACCATTATGGTTTGACAAATGCTAATATTCATAGATTCTGATATCGAGATTTCTAAAGAGCCTGCTGTTGTCATTGCTCCACCAGTTGACGACAATATGCGTCAGTATACAACAAAGTAGAGGACGAGGAAGAACCAGCAACTTGTCAACTTCTAAATGAAGTCACAGAAATGCTGTAAGTTGAATCAAACAATTAAAACATGTATCGAAGTTCCTGATAAGAACACAGTTGAAGACAGCATGCCAGACTGAAGAGGAAACAACGACCAAGCTGGTGTTGCTTCAGTCCACTTTGATAGAACGGAACACTATTAGGTAGATAAACAGAATTAGTCTCGATATTATAAATTCTTTTATAAATTTTTATAAACAGAGTTATGTATCATTACACTTATGTAAATGCTCAAGTTCGGCCAATTTTGGACAATTTATGAACATAATTACATTTATAAAGCTAAGTTAAAAGCATATAGTGAATATACAATCCCTGTTTTAGATTAATAACGAAATAGTTATTTTTAGCCTCAAAAATAAAATTTTTCGAAATATTATATTTACATGCAAATCCTTAACAAAATGGCCATTTAAGACAAGATCTCGGACAATACCAACTAAAATGTTTTATTTTCACTATAAACTTATAAGTGGGTAATATAACAAAGTATTTCTAGAATGGTTTGTAATTCTCAAAAATACAACCGTTCTTTTCAAAAAAGTTCTTTTTTCATATCGTTTCACCCGACTGTTCTACTTCAAATTCGGACAAATAGCACGTCAGACATACAAACTTTTTTCCAATGGTCGTCTCGGTTACTATAGAAGCCTTGCACAATATCTGTTTGCCTAATTTAGAAATTTTCCATTTGCAAAAAGTACTGCAGTCAAGTCTCAAAAAATCAAAATAATGGTCGAATTTGGCCATTTATGGTCAAAACGAACTTCAAAAAAATTCCTTTTTGTGTCTGTTTCTTGTCCTCCATTCTTTGAAAACAATTTTGGGAAATAGTTAAGAAATTATGGGAAAGAAATTCACAGTACATAGCTTTCCAAAGACGTGTTCCCAAAGTGGATCATTCGTCGTAAAAGGTCTTATGAACGATAATGACAAACCATGGATGACTCCTCATTTAAAGCTTCTAATTAATTAAAGATATAGTGCCTATCGTAATTAGAACTATCCACGTTTCCTTCACTATTAAAAAAAGAAAAGAATGAAATTTTCAAAGCGAAAGAATCTTGGGCAAATAAATAAGAAATGTTAAGAACCTTTGGTCAGCTGTCAACAGTGTAACTGGTAAATATAACTCCATAATAACATACATTCTCTTCTACATAATCAGCCCAATATTCATTAGATCGCAGATGTCGTTAATAAGAAATTCGTATCGTTTTTCAGTCAACGATCTTATACTCCCTCAAGAAACATCTCTTTATGATGATTGGATGCCCATAGCTGATACTTAAAGGGTCTGTATTCAACTTGATCATTTAAACACAAGCAAATCTATTTGTACTTAACGATAGTATCCCAGGTAAACTTTCTCATTCTCGCTAAATCCAATCACTCAATCAAAAACTGCTGCATCGAAAAACGTTATGTTCTTCTTGTCTGGAAAATCGCAGACGTCTCACCACCACTACATTTTATAAAGCATAAACGACCATCGAACACAATCATTTATATATATATGATGTGTCTCTATCTAAAGAAAAGAAGTTTTTGATGTTGAAATGTTATATTATATTATATATTATTTTATCGCCCAAAAAAGGCCAAAAGGAGAGTTAGCTCAATTCACAAAAGAACTGAACTATAACTTAAAAAGAAAAATTAAAAAATGATTGTTGAGCTAACAAATGTTTATCATGAAATAATTAATTGTTTTAATTCTACTTCAATTAAATTTAATTATTAACAATTAATTCGAATGTAATATTCCCTTTTCAGAGTCGAAACTTAAAAGCGAAATAAATCAGTTCTAGAATACATTGAAAATTTGTTTAATGCGGTATTTGCTGACTTTTAAGGATAATGCAATGATTTCTCAGTACAGTCTAATTGAAAAGATCTACTTATATGTAATTTGAATGTTTTCTTTTTCAGAATTCTGAGCCTATACCTATCCATTTTCACTTATAATCTTATCGTATCACCCTATTGAATACGATTACATAAGATAAGATAAAATCATACCTGTAAAAATGACTTCACTTCAATAAATTATTTCATGATAAACATTTGTTAGCTCAACAATCATTTTAAAATTTTTCTTTTTAAGCTAACTGATTATATTTCAGTTCTCAGAATATTAAAAAGATCTTATTTTTTAAAACAATGTTCTATTGCTCTATCTTTTGTTAGCTGGAATATTCATGTCCTTTTTTTAATTACTCTATCACTGCGCACCACAAGCAAACACTAACTCGTATTAAAAATCGTGCTCACCGTATCATTATGTGGTGACAATTGCTTGTGTCAGACATTTATGGATCTTAAAGTCGTAGAAAAGATTTATCTGTGAAGCTTTTTTAAATATTTTAGACCATAACCATAGTCTTTATCACCTTCTTGCAGGCATTGCTAAATTAAATTATAGACGCTTCAGCCTACCTCTATCAAATACAAAAAATAATAAATAACTTTTTTAATTAATTAGTTCATTGATAAACTTTAACTCTAATCATAAAGATAACTTGCTTTTTAGTGTGTGTCTGTAGGATTTCATCTCAGTTTGATTTTGTACCAGATTCCTAATATGTACAATTTCGTTTACCTTTCAAATTCAAATAAACTTTATTCCATTTATTATTATTCGAACGCGCTGTGGCTGCTAGTACGCACGACAGAAGCACACAGACTTCCGCGTTATCACGCGACTCTATTATAGAAGAGTCAGCGTCAGATTCTAATCAAGCTTCTACTTCTAAACTGATGAAACTGGGGACGACCGATGAAAAGGACGACCAGATACCGTGAGTGAATGCATTCTTTTATAAAACTGTCAAGAAACAAAGACCGATTTATCTTGTGTTGGATTATATTATGTTTAATTTATATCAGAGATATGTCAGATATATGTATCTCGGAATGGAGTTGGGTTATTAAGCAATACAAAAGCAATAACATTAGCAATTATAAAAGTCTCAAAATCGACTGCTTAAAATTCTTTTCAATATTAATAAGCTAACTAGAACAAATATGCTGCATAATAACCTTGATATTCTCTTTAGTAAATGACCAAACGACATTTAGACTAGCTCTATAAATTACACCTTAAGAAATAATCTCGATGCCCAGATCACCACTAGTACCTATAATTATATGAATAAAATAAAGGATCAAGCGAGTATTGCTTGGAATAGTCTTAGTTTCTACATCAAACACATATCTAAGAGAGATCATTTTAAAATTGAAGTGACAAAATTCTTACTATCTCAATATGGGTAACTATATAAAATTGCACTCCTTTTTTCAATTTTTTCAATTTTTCAATTTGTTTTCCCACAATTTTTTCAATTTTCAATTATACATAATTATGTCTTTTTGTAGTTTGTGTTGATGTTGATGTATTTTGTGCCTTTTTACTTAGCCTATTTTTCCTAAATAATTTATGTATCCTAATATTTTTCATGTCCGCTGACCGGATAGATCAGTAAACCTGCCTCTGGTCTACCGAGGATTTTCATCCTGAAAATATATTATAATTATAAATCAATTTGACAAAAGCGAAATATTCATTTTAGTGCAAAAACAAATATTTCGACAGCTTTCGCTCTACACTACTCAACTTAACAAGTGGCTTATGTATTTCATCAGGTCCAGTTGAATTCCAATTGAGCATATTCTTCAACTGGTTTTCCAAGGCATTATATGTTAGTTTAATGTTGTCCTGTTGAGAGTTGATTCTTGAATTCTTGTAATCATTTACTGTTGGTGTTATGTAACATTGGTCTGTCCCATAGATTACTCCAGAATCCTTTTGAATCTTTACAATTAGGTACCGGTTGTTCCTTTCTTGTCTTGCCACTGAGCTCATTGTAAAGTTGTCGTTGATCTATCTTGAAAAGTTGATTCTGTTTGATTTGCTTGTTCTTCTTATCTTCTTATCCTATCTGTGTAACCTTGCCAATTATTATTATTGTTCTATTTTATATATTATTATTCGGACGTTGTGGCTGCTAGTGCGTGCGACAAAATCACACAGACTCTTGCATTATCACACGGCTCTAGTAGCGAAGAGTCAGCGTCAGATTCCATTGAAGCTTCTTCTTCTGAACAGGCGGAACTAGGGACCGATGAAAAGGACGACCAGATACCGTGAGTGAATGCATTCTTTTTATAAAACTGTCAAGAAACAAAGACCGATTTATCTTGTGTTGGGTTATATTATGTTTAATTTAAATCAGAGATATGTCAGATATATGTATCTTGGAATTGCCTATTTATAATTTATTATAAAATACAACAATTCGTTCTACTTAAGTAAAGGTTGGTAATGTCAGTAATATTATGTAAGGAATTCAAACGATCTATTATGCTGCATAGATACCGCGCGCTTGTTAATTTGCAACAATTTAACGACAATAAATAGCCAAAGATTTTTTTAAAACATCTTAAATTGTATCTCAGGTATTCATTAAATAATCGAAAACAAATGTTAAATTTTTTTTAGCAGAAAATTTGCGACATGTAAGCAACAGAAGTTGAAATCTCTGGTTCATATGCACGCCATCCAATGTGTTGAAATTTCAGATTTAAACACCTGGTTCATTATCACGCGATAATTTCAATTAAAATTTAGGTTTCGTTTTCTAATGGACATGGTGTATGTAATATTTTAAGATTGTATCTCTCTGATAATGTGCAGACAGGTACACAGACCACACTACTCTGACCATCGCCTTTTCTTGCATCGCTTTTTCAACTTGGTCAAACTGTACAAAAGCTTGCACAACTATAATGTATACTAAACTATTCATGTTAATATGAACTTGCAAAAACATTCTCAGTGAGAACTGTTTAATGAAATCTCGTTATTCTTTAAAAATAACGATATTTTATTGTCTTTTAAAATACATAAACAATACAATTTTTAGATTGAATTTAGTCAAAACATTTTTAGGAGAGCAGAAGACATAATTAAAAACGAATTGGATAACTGTGGTTATAATCTTGATGAAAACGAAAAGAAAGAGTGGGAAACATATGTCACCAAAATGGCTGGTGGATTTCGAAAGAAAGTATGAATTCACATGAAAATATTTTTAATGATTTTAATTATATATTTTATTTGTTTATTTTGTGAACAATGTTTGCTTATTTTGACCATTTCATCTTAAAATATATTAATTATCAATATCATTTTAAAATTTGTGACTGTCGATCACGATCAGTCGATCAATTATACATATTCGTGTAAACATGTAAACATATTCGATTTAGAACTAGAATTAAATTTATTTTATTTTCAGATTCACTTGTATGAAATTGATCAACTTAATGAAAAGTTAGACAAACTAATTCTAAAGGTTGTCTGCCAGGGTAAGTCATTTTAATTTCCATATGTCACCCTATAATTTCAAATTTGGATCAGGTCACCTGATAAAGTAGTAAACTGCTACAATAACTAAAAGAAGAACTTTCAAAGATATACTGAGAATTTTTAAATCTAAATGTATAAACATCACTGATTTGTCCTCATCCTTGAATACAAATTGTCATTGTTAGCTGCAAAATGAGTATTTATTGTACATGTAAATGTTATTCGGAAACAAACATTCATTCCTATGCTCTACTGAGAAATACAACAACTTAATTTTCTTTGAATCGTTTTTATCATACCACAAACAATAGTTCAATCCAATTCAATTCAAATATATTCTGGTATAATAATCATTCGCTCAGTAGATTATTAGTAGTATTGTTGGATTTCATTTAATATTCTGTCAAATACATCAGGATCCTGTACACTTTCTATAACTTTCTATAATCTATAATCTTGTTTCGTAAAATAATTTTGAAATGAGATTACTCTTTACTCTTTATGTACAGTATGTTACAGTTGATTGAGCTGATACAATGATGCTATTTGAAGTTTGTCATTTTGCAATGATTTTTAGAGTATCAAGACAAAAAGAGAATTATTGATTGGACGATGAAAATAAAGCTTTCTGCATTAGCTTTAGAAGAAAATATTGAAAATACGAAGGTTTAACAAATTGATTAATTAATATTCACTGCTTGTCAATGAATTAAAATCATACAATATTAATGACAACTTTAGAAAACTATACTGAAAATAAAACCTTAATTTTAGAAACTCTCACTTAACCCTTGTATGCATGAAATGGGTCATCGGGGACCCATGATCACTTTGTTAACCTTTATTTTTCTTTAGATCCACTCCATAACATTGTCCTTACATGTATTCCTCAAGTTTTATGTCTATTACAATATCGTGGAGTTATAGGCTTCCAATATTCTAGCAGGCAATATAAAATTAAATACTCAAGAACAAAGTGGTGGGCCCCCGGGACCCATTTTATGTAAACTAGTGAAATAACGTTTTAGGCATTTTTGAAATGACAGTAGTATTCGACGGATTTGCTGTATGACGTACCACGTCAAATATTTATCTGTCTGTATTTCTATCTATGTACATTATCTACAGGATGTAGCCAAGCGGGGTGCCTAGCAATATACCTACAACCTGATAACCTAGGTGCGTGCATTTAGTAAAGTATTTTCAATTCCCAATCAGAGAACTTCTAGTAGACAGCAGCAGTCGTTATAGACCGCCGGGTAGATAACTATGCAGCGTTGTTAATAGGTATGTGTATCTACAATGCCAATCACATAATTTCCATTTAGCCATTAGCCATATTTTGTCCATTAGCTTATTTTAGGAATATGATAAATTTGATTGGTATCAATGCCTACGTTATGTTTCGGATAAAGTTTCCTCATTGGAATAAGGAATAATTGGAAAATTGGTTCGTAAGCTCAACAAGCGACGACGAATCTTTCTATTGGAACTTGGCATGGACTTGGTTCAACCTCTACTAAAACTCCGAGCAAAAAATGTGGTTGGTATTCAACGGCCTATACAAGATGCTATATATAAGCATGTAATGTTGTTGTACCTCATCATCATCCACAGGAACCAGCACACCATGTGGTTAATAAATCTGGAAGAAAAGATGCTATAGGTGTAAAGATATGGATAGAAAGTGTGCAAGAATTTGTGGACGTTGCCAACACCCAGTCTGTGGTGCACATTCATCAAAAAGAGAGATTATCACGTGTAATCCAGTGTGTAACTGAAAACTAATTGGATAGTACGAATTTGTGCTAATGTTACTATTACCTTTGGTAGGTACCTACATCAGGTTCCTACATCAACATTAATGTTTAAGCATTTTGAATTTAAGATTACTAGATTCCGATACTAGAACTTACTTACATTTTAGAATTCATTTGAATACCTAACATAGGACACTTGCCTGTTTTGTTTATGCATATTCTATTTTTTCTATCATTTCTATCATTTTTTCTACCATGTTTTGATATTTTGCTAATATTTAATTTAATTTAAATATATATTAAAAGCAGTATTTTATTGTGCATACTTGTGTTTCAAAACATGTTAGATTCAATTTCAGTTATATACACTTTTGTACAATAGTTTTATACATTGGGTCCATTTTATGCAAAAGTGTCGGTAAAATATTTCATGCATATGAGGGTTAAAATCCATAGTCAGACACCGATACATGATTCTATTACTGACTTCATGATATCATGTTCATATCAAAATTCATACTGAAATTACAAATTATTTTACAGCCGCCTAGCAGCATAATATGTATAATAAACAATTTAAAATAATTACTATTAAAAGTATACTTGCGAATATTATATTTTGTGCTACCAAGTCTCTTTGGTTGCTTAACTAAAGAATTCAGCACCTAAATTTTTCAAAAGCAAAGTTACGCTTACGCTTTCAAAGAAATCTACGATCGCTCATAGAGAAAACAAAGACAGAAGTGTTTAATACAGAACAATTAAATTTATTCTTCCAATCGGTATCGACAGACCACGATTTCAAAATGCCAACTGTTCTTCCAACATGTAATAAAATCCGTGTCGACACTGCCTCTGTTGAGAAAGAAATTTCAAAAATAAAAAGAACATCTCCAGGCACAAGAAATATACCGTTTTGGATTTTTACAGAAACCTATCGACATCTCTCTGATGGTCGACCAATGTTCTCAAATTGGTCTAGAAATGAACAATACCAAGACTAAGGAAATGATTATTTCAAGATCTGGATTTAAAGTCACAATCCCAACCTTACCAAATATTGAACGAGTAGAAACCATGAAATATTTGGGGATTCATATCAACAACAATCTTTTTCTTAACACGAAGACTAATGAAATTATCAAAGACACAAATAAAACGCTATTTCTGCTCAACAGATTGAAGCACTCTGGCATGCCGTCCGACGGTATTTATTATTTGTTTAAGAGTTTATTACTGTCCAAGATTACTTATGCAATAGAATTCTGCTGGGCATTACTTAAGCAGAAAGAAGTATACCTCTTACAACGTATATTTGAAAAGGCGCACCGTCGAGGTATCACAAAGGATCTTCTGAACCTGGAGTAGATCTCAAAAAACCGAATGATCAAGCTTCTCCAGAAGGCATATCGATCATGGTAGAAGAAATGGAAGTCTTGCTGTTAAATTCATGTCGAGCAGTCGCGATAAAAGACATTTTTAATTACTGTAAAACCAAACATTATTTACATACATATTATTTAACTTCCAACTTTATTAGGATTTAGATTTAAGAAAAGCTATGAAAAACGCAATTTTGCAAGACAAAGTTGATTTCCTAAAATTGTTTTTGTCCAGTGGCGTTAGTTTGAACTCTTTTTTTTCGCCTACTGAAAAAGTCAAAGAAAATGGCCAACCTGAAAATGAACAATCAAGTGTAATCGAATGTGAAGAAATATATTGTCATGTAAGATAACCATTGTTACGGTTTCAAATATTATTTACAAAATACCTTCCACTGCTATTTCAAAACTTTTAAAAATGTTTTTAATAATCTTTTATGAAAACAGTCCTTAAAACAGGGCTTTTAAGTTAAGATGCGATATTAATTATGATTACATATTAGACGTTTATTGCATTCAGGTGAATATTAGAATATTTAATACAGTAGAACTCCTCATTAAGGACTTTTAGTTTGCCAGCAGAAATTGGTCGTAAATGAGGGGAGTTGCAAATGAAGGGTACACCTATTAACCACTTTTACAAAATATTAACATTATTTTAATCATATAGTAATAAGGTTATACAAAGATTTAACTCTCAAAGTATCTATATCGATGATTTGGTTATACGTACGATAGCTGACAAATTTCTATCTACGCTATTATAAAACTACCAAATTTAAATTGGAAGAATATGATAGTAAGCGCTTTCCAAAAGTATAAGAATTAATAAAATCAATAAGGTAGTTTATGGTGGGTCAAATATGAATTTGATAGTTTTATAATGGCGGAGAAAGGAATTTGTCAGCCCTGGAAAAACAAAACATCGATATACTTAAATATTTTGAGAATCAAAACTCTGTGTAGCTCTATGATTTTAATTATATGATAGTTAGTCGATAATATCTGATATTATCTACAATTACATACATTACATTGGCGCGATTTTCTCATCATATTGAACTCATAAACATCAGAAAAATTCAAACAAATCAGTCGCTATGAGGAGTAAGTAAATTAAAATGCCTATTATTTAAGATCGTTAATCGCTTTTGAGAGGAAGTCGTCCATGAGGAGTCATTTAGATGCAAATAGTCTTCGTTTCGAAATCTGAGGTCTTAAATGATGAGGGAAAATCGATGGGTCGTTATGAGATTTTCCACTGTGTTTAAAGTTGTTGTTTTTTTAAAAACCAAAACATTTAACGCATAATTTCGTATCTTAATTTACTGAGTGAATATAATATTTCGATATTATTCTATTATAATATATAGATGTCGAAGATGCTGAAAGACACGCCAAACATCATTCTTTTCGAATTTTTTGAATTTAAAATTGTAAGTTTCAATACAACTTTTCATGCAATTTACAATTTACACAATTTATGCTTTGAATAATCAAATGTTATTTTAAATTCATTAGTAACGATGATCTATGTAAGTTTTGGTTCTAGTACAATATTTCAGCTAAAGTACAGGGTGTATCAAAATTTATCGCGTTTTCTCCAGAAAGATGTAATATATCTCGACATATGTACAGTATGTACATAATAGAAACATAGTAGGTTATATAAAACACTTTAACAAAATATACCTACAGCCTATCTTTAGAGGTAATAACATCATTATCAGGAATATTTTAAAACTCTAATTTCACTCTGCCCGATCCCTGCTTCATCATAGGGGCAGTGAAAGATGGCATTTGTTCAGTTTGAAATATCATGTGGATTGGTAAATCCAGTTATCCCGTAATGATTCCAAACGTGGACATATATGTAATAATGGTTGTAATAAATTAAACTCTACGACTTCGATTATCCTCTGTGAGAATATGTGGTACCTACCCACCTTAAGTTCATCCAAATAAAATACAAATCATTGTTAATTATACGCTGAACTATGGCATGGGATATATGTTGGAATACAGACAAAGGATCGGAGAGACATGGTGTTGTCATCATTAATTACATTCTCTACGGCATTCTTTTAAATGTTATTTTTGCGTGTAATATTGATAAAAATGACGCTAATTTCGATACACCCTATAAAGAGCAGTAGATAATTATGTGCAATACCGTATATTCGCATGAAGTTGAAGCAACTTAAAGGAAATCAGTAAACACCTAGTATTCCATGGAACTTCGTGATTCCATTTTTGAAAGTCTCATAAAAATTACTTGCTACTGATTGAATGTTGGATTTGTTGTCCAATTTGTCCAAGTTGTCCAATTCCAACATTTTGGTGTTAAATGAATTGAATGAACTTGCAACATGTTATTACAATTTGAAATTTTTTACTGAACAATGTAAAAAGCACAGAATATTTTATCTTCAAAAGGAGATATAATGATAGCTATAAAATTTTGCTATCAAAGATGGCATGCTCAAGGCTTCATTTTTAGAAGAAGTTGTAAAAAGATATTATATGAACAATACTGATTATTTGAGTATCAGTGTTTGGAATCTCAACATTATTTGTACACATAAACGTTTTATGATATGGATATGACGAAGAAAGGTTGCATCTACAGATACTATACATATATACAATTTATAGAACAATATTGTGTTATTTTTTATTTGTTTCTAATGAAATTAAAACATAAAGATTTCAAATTTTTAATGAGATATGTATATGTCTATAATTCTACTTTCATTAAATAAAGTTTGAAAATTGTATATATATATATATATATATATATTATATTTACATAAATATAAAAATAAGAACAAACAATTTCACAACTAGTTTCTTTATCGTCAGGTGAAATTGTTAACACTAGAACAGCCAAACCCGTCAATTGACGATTTGCGAATTTAAAAAGGCTATAACTTTTTGAACGAATATTTTTTATCCCTCTCTTGACTTTTAATTATTTTATCAGATAGTAAATATGCAAAAAGAATTTTGATGATATCTGGTCAGGAAAAAAGTTATTGCTAGTTATACCTAGAACAGCCAAACCCGTCAATTGACGATTCCGATAAATATTTCAAACTATCTCAAATTTATGTAGTAAAACGCATCCATATTACATTATTACACTTTGTAATCATGAATATATGCTATTG
>JAYJLU010388840.1:0-11094 GCA_036873645.1 Minona dolichovesicula | reverse complement strand
GACACTATATTTATCAAAAATTGCACAATAGAAATTCTAATTATTCTTGTTTTAAAACTCGATCCTAAGTAATGATACGAAAATGATAGAAAATGATGAAATGATACTTGTCGACAAAATCGTCCATTCACACAAATTAATAGAAAATATCCATCATATTATACCTTGGCGCATTTTCGAATGAATTTGTGCTCAACAAGTAGCGTTGCTGCGGCAACCACACAGTCACGTGACCTGTCTTCCACAACTACGATATAGTAGGTATTGGGACAAGTTTTCATAACTTCGAAGCGATCTATAGTTAAAAGTTTGTAAGCATTGTTTGAAAACAAAAACAATATGTACACAATTATGAAGTTTTAATGTTTGACAATTCCAATTTGGAAAATTTTAATTAGCAATACTAATTGATTGGGCGACAAATTATGCATTGTTCAAATCTCTTAATGCATCTATAAAAATATTAATTCACCAATGGCTAGCTGTATTAATGTTTCCCTTTTGTGTTGCATCATACTGTATAACCACTAATTGGATGATTTATAAAGTCATCTTGCAAAAAGTCAACTTACTATGAAATTCTTTCGCTGATATTTCTCCAACTTCAGTCAAACACTTCAAAACATCTAAGAATCCTAAAATTTAAAGGAAAATTAAATAATTGCCAATCATGTGTTCCAGACATATCAAATATATATGAGAAGTAAAGAGTATATATTTTCTTTTAACAAAATGCCCCAAAGAACCTATAAAGCCATATGAACAGTAGTTGCAAAACCCTCAATGATATGTGTGCAACTTATCAATACAGCTAATCCAAAAAATCAACTCAGACCATTAGATGTTTATTAAATTAGATCATCACCTAAGATTCTCTAAGAGATAAGAAGAGGTTTTCAATAAGACCCAAGTGAGACTGTGTTAAGGAGGATGTTTGGAAGAAATAGATATAACCAACAGAACCAGATGAAGAAAGTATAAAATGATGATTTTCACCTGTAAGAATATAATCATTAGGAATGAATAATGAAATTAAAAAATGTTATCAAAAATAATTTTAATTTGTGAATATTCCTATGGCATTCTTCATACAGCGCAAAACATCAATTCATTTATTTGAAACATAACACTCTAATTTAGGTGTCTTATCTAAATTATAAAAAATATTCCTTCTAATTTGTGCAAAAATAACCAACCTAAATACAACTATAATCAGAGTAATCAATTAAGAAATATACTAAATAAATTCCATTATAATGCCAATAATGCCATTATAATACCCATTTAAAATAATAGGTTTTAACATTTCTATTAATAGATATAAAAAAAGATAATTCAGAAAGTATCAGGCTTACCTGTTTCAATATCATTTTTTCTCAATGGTCGCAAAAATAAACTGCCACCAATGTTTATTGGTGAAACATCACCTTTATATGACATTTTAGAGACTGATGAATAGTCAAGATTATGCAATATTTCTGGCCTAAATAGATAATCATCTTTCTGATCCATTATACCATTTGTATGAGCCATCTAAATTTAAACATTTAATAAAAAAATCACCTTTATTATTGACATATTGATAATTTTGAAATACATTAAAAAGTATATGTAGATCAGGCAGGAGTTAAAAGTTGACACACTGGGCCTTTCCTCCTTTCTCCCCCCCCCCCCCCAGAGAAAAACTTCTGCCAATTATATATATATATATAGGTATATAACAATAAATAGTTAAATTTATTTACTATATTTATTTAAAGACAAAAAGATGACTGTAATAATATAAATTAACAGACAGTTTCCTGTCATCAGGTTTATATAGGCATAGTAATCTTTTTAAAGTTTATTAAACATTTTTCCCTCAATAGCATTTTTTCTTTATCTAATTTTTTATATTTATATACATATAAGTATATATAGTCAATATTTTTCTAATAGTGTATGTTGACTATAAGCAATTAACCTATATCTTGGATATTTACTAGTTTTATTGAATGTTTTGTAATTGAAATTGTAGTTGATTTAAGAGTCTAGAATAATTATAGAAAAATATAAAAGTAAAGATTATACAAAATAATTGGTGATAATATAGTCTAGATATGTATGATAATAGTAAGGGTTGATTAAGGGTCAAAGGTTAGTGCAGTCATAAGGTAAATTATTTATTTCTGAACTAGCTAGAAATTATGAATTCATTGTAAGTTTGGTCTATCAAACTTAAAGGAAGCTCTTTAAAAATGAGAGATATAGGAGTTTACTTTCTATATATTTATTTTATATGATTTATTACTAATTGAAGTCTTAAAGTCGTAAACTGTTTTTCTATTTCAGTTTGTGGTCAACTGACTCAGAGTTTGAGTGAGAGTGGGAACAGCTTGTTTGTAACTTTTGGCTAGATTTGGGAATTATAATTTACCAATAATAATAATGTACATAAATGTACACAAATAAAATTCAATCAAATATTATATTCAGCCTAATTTATCATAGAAAACAGACCATATATTTCTAAAACAAAGAATTTAATCTTGAATTCATTGGAAAGCATGGTGCTCATGAGTGTAAATATAAATAAGAGAGAGATTTTTTTCAAGGATACCTATATTTAAGAATTTAATTTATATTATTCCCACTTTATATATCATATATTAAGCTATTTCATTTATAATATCAATGAAATCAAATCATTGAAGAATATAAATTCATATTGGTAGTTTCTACATTCTAATTCATTCAATATATTGACATTATTAAAAGGTTTGTCAATATAGTTAACAAAATCAATCAGAATAAGAGATGACTCATTCACTCATCAACCATTAGTAGGCACAATTAAAAATGGTTAAAATGAAAACTTTAACATTATATTGTACACATAATATTATGTGATCTCAAAATATAGGAATGTTTTGGAAGTTAGCAATTAAGTATGATAAACAAATTGTTTTATTATACCACAGCAAAAATCGTTGGCAGCAATTTTGAATTGTGAGCAGTTATTTTATTTTGTTTATTGACAACAAAAAACAAAATGACTTTAAAGCCTAAATGAAATAAACTCAATTTTACGCGATAACTTTCAGTATTAACACAAATTAAAAAAAATTGTTATGGCTAACTAGGGTAAAATTCGCCATCCTAAAATGACGTCACGCAGAATTTGCCTATTTTTGGAGCCCCCCTCCCCCATGTCACAAAATGACAAGGGTTTTGTGTGCAATTTTGTGAAACGTCACAAAATTATAAACCCCTCCCCCCCTTCGACTGTGACGTCATTTTAGGTTGGCCCCTTAGATCAAATAAGTATGTATAGACATTTCTCCATAAATGCAGATGATCTTTTTTACCCCACCATCCAACTAGAAACAAGGAACATCATAAGAAAAAAGCCGCAAAGAATAAGGGGGCCATGCAAAATATACATATTTACAGCGTTTCATTTATTAAATGATAGTTTTTCAGATAATATTTTTCTTATCTGTAATTAAGACAAGAAATATCAATACATCTTAGGTTGTATGTATAAAAAATGACTAATTGAGATTTTCTCCAAATTGATTATCATCTTCAATCTAATAAATTTTGCTATGTTGTTAATTGATAATCTATAACATGTAATAATGCAAAATATATATAAGCAATTTTTTTATTCATACGCCATGGCATATTTTATTTTAGCATAAACGTTCATCACAAAGTATTTTTTTAAATATTTTTGTAGAAGAAATTATAAAATAAAAGTTTGCATACTTCCGATTTTAACAATTTCAAGTCGAAGCTAAAATTTTAGATAATTTCTGTTTATCATAATTTTATTCTATATTATTTGAGTTAGATAATCTAGATAATTATGATCACGATCTAGTTCTTACGGTACATTAACCTCCCAGTTTGTTATATATTCGTGTATATACGCGTGCTCATTTGGAACGAAAATTAGAAAAATTTCAAATATTGTATATTTCTATAATTGCGTTAATTCTAATTAACCCGTCAGACCGAATAAAGCACAAAATATTTGATCTAAACCAAATGAGAATCGCTGCTTATATGCCCTCTCGATTTAAAGGTGGAAGATGGACCCGCAGCACGATCATCCGCTGTTCAATAAAAGCAGAATGTTCTCAAAATGGTGATGTTGTTGATCACGTTTCGATGTCAAGATAACCGCTATGTTCACCAAGGCACGCACCTAACGAAGAGGTTTATAGCGAATTATGTCCTGCGATAGCACGCATCTAATCAGAATAACTTGACTTTAGAATTTCTAACTTTTCTAACAGGCAATAATCCACTCTATACTTATTGTGAACACTTAACAATTGTTTTCGAATACAAAGTTTATTAAAATTCATGAATAATTAACTGAATACAATCTTTAAAGACATTGGACATAAATAAATATTAGTAAAACACATTCAAAACATTATCGAAAGCATACATGAAAGTACTGAATATACTGAATACAGAATCTTATAAACATTGGAAAAAAATAAATATTAGTAAAACATTCAAAACATTATCGAAAGCATACATGAAAGTGTACTTACTGAATATACTGAATACAGAATCTTATAAACATTAGAAAAAATAAATATTAGTAAAACATTCGAAACATTATCGAAAGCATATACTGAAAGTGTGCTCGAATATTCTGAATACAGAATCAAGTAAACATTGGAAATAAATAAATATTAGTATAAAACATTCAAAACATTATCGACAGTATCGAACTCGAGGACAAGGAAATTACAATTATTTATATCTCTAAGTATACCTAATATATCTCTATTGCATAACTTCAACAATTCCATTGTCCCCGATCGAACTTTAATTATGACCTATAACAATATCAAAAAATAAGCCTAAAAAATAAATAACCTACCAAGTTTGTAACTCTTTATCTCATCATTTCAACCCAGAAATGCATTACCGCAATCACTATTGATTTCTATAAATAGATATGGCAATAAATTAATTGACTAATAGTATAACTAATTCGGTTGTCTGATTTACATAAACTTCGTTTCAATGCATTCAGAAATTATAAATCACTGAGCGGGTCAGAGTCAAGATTTTATAAGTCGACTAGATCCCATGGAATTCCGTGTTCAGAAATTATTACCAAAACGAAAGCATACATTACTACTTAAATATAGTAGATACCTATTAATTGTATCAATATTGATTCAATGTTTTGATTCTGAATGTTCAATTGATTCAACAAACAGCACTTTGCTTATTGGGTAAATCTGCGAGTAATTAAATGATAGAATAGATAAACTGCACATAATAGTTGTTTTTTTTAAGTTGAATTAAAAATCTATTCATTAAAGCTGCTTATAAGATGTTCCTGTCTATAAAATCTCAAAACAATTTAAAATCACTGTTGCTACAGAAGCTCTACCCTACAGCTGAGACAAAATATTTGCCGACCAATTCATCTACAAATTAAGGTCAGCTAGATGAAATTAAAAAGAGGAATATCGGAATATTATCATGTAAGGGAATAACTGAATAAGAAGATCCCAATGCAGATATGCAGATTGGGTTACCATACAATATCGCCAAGTCTTGAGAATTAACCAACCGATTAGGAATACACACATATATTGAGTTGAAGATTAAACTATAACTATAACTATATATATATATATATGTTGAAACAATAGAGACAATAATACTGTTACATATAGAGTGGCAGTCTGATTTCATCTAAAAGAAACATCTGAAGCTCTAAATCTGCAGGCAAATCGTTCAATACTGTGGTTCGCTGAGAATTAAAGGCTGACGTCTAATTACGAATAAATTGCTCGTTTGGGTTCCTTACCTGCAGACGCCATGTTTTAGTTAGATCACCACTCTATAGTTATCTATTACATCTTTATGGTTGAAAAACAAACAACAAGTGATAATAAAAACATCAATTCTAATCATTCAAAATAAATCAATACACTATTATTGAGTTGAAGATTAAACTTAGTTTACGGAGATTCAAAATAAATTCAACCTTCTTCTTTGTAAATAAAAAAGTCATTAACAGTTTCTCAACTGTATCCCAAATCAATTGAATATTACCTACCAAAACATTATTTTAAATAAATAGATAGAAGAGAGCTAAAATTCACATGCAATCGATAAGATCATCGGCGTTGTGTGAGGTGTCCGAGTGGGATTGGCCTTTGGCAGATCTAAAGACACAAATTGCATAATATAAAAATGAACTAAAATTCTAATTCTCTGGGCATATCTAAAAAAATACTGACAATAACATATACTTTATATATATATATATATTACTTTCCAGTAGCATGTATGAAACTTAGACTAATAGACAGAAAACGTTAAATTCAATAATTCAACTTTTTGGTTTAAGAACATAGACTTATAGTCTATATTTATCGAGATGGAGCTCCAATGTAGAGCTGTACTGCACGGCCGCGTTATCAGATTTTAAAGAGAAATTTCTTGTTTGAAAAATATTTTGACTTTGTGTTTGAAAAATGCTGATTGCTATTGAAATATAGATAATTACGTTAACTTTGAAATTGAATTACCCAATAAAACCATATAAAAACCAATGTTGTGCGCTCAATAACAAAAAATATTTGAGCTCACTACATTTTGGGTGTTTCTACCTGATTTTCAATACTTTCAACGCGCACTAAATAGTCTATCTTAAAAATTTAACTACTTGAATACAAAATGATTATAACCCGATTTGTAAAGATTTGTATGCCCTGTTTTATGAAGTAAGATACATTTTGATATTTTTATTGTATACCAGCAGTCAAATCTTAAAGATTTGTAATTTGGAGCGCGCTCAACTATATCAAAAACAGATAAAAAGGAGTGAGTGAAAAATTAGTTTTACTATTAAGCTTACAAGAATGAATTTCATCTGATTTATAGAGTTCTTCATGCTCTGTTTTATGAACCAAGAATCACTCCAATTATATCATCTATAGTTATTGAGTAATTCAGTCTCAAAGTTAACTAAATTTACCTATATTTCAAAAATAATCAGCATTTTTCTAACACCGAGACAAAGCGGAATTTTTGCCTGTCCTCCGTCTAGGTAAATCTATAGGTAGATTATAGTTCAATGTTCAATAATGACACATAATTAAAATACGTATGCATAACCATATGATTACTTAGAAATTCACTGAATTGGTTTAACTTTCCAATTTTGTGTGAACTCTTTAAAATAGCTTCGATCACATACTATGTACGTATTTTTTAAAATCAACTCTCCTAAAAATGGGTATATTTTCAAACAACATTTTAATGAATAAATTCTATATTATGATTGATAGCGAAATTGCTTCTTACCGAGATGATTTGCGGGTAATCCGTTGAGGTTTCGGTTGACGCTTAATTACATTCATATTGATTGTTTTCCCTTTGGGAAATATATCTTCGGAATCAGAAATATCAGTCGCATCAGAATCACTTATTACTGGTGCTTTCGAAGATCCACTAAAATTTAAGAAAATGGCACTAAATTACAGAAATAGTCCTTCAAAAACATCCTCATTTATCTGATACATTGTGTATCAGATGAATAATCTATCTAATTTATGACTTATAGAGAAAAAGTGACAGATCTCCAATGTACGTATATGATTTCTAGCAGATGTGGGATTGTGTATTTCAAAATAAAATTATATTTACCTGGCCTTCATTGTTTTTGAGGTGGGATTCGGTGCCGAAGACGTTTTCGTAGTTTCAGGAGATGACTCTTTTATTTCAACAGATCGGACTTTTGTCGGCATACCTATCACACATTATATCGAAGATTTAAACTACATATAGCATTAGTATGTATATACTACTAATGCGAATAAGAATTCGTAAAATTTATTTATATTTGTAATATGGCTCTATAGCAGTTATGTGGTCACTAATAATGATGATGAGATTCATTACATTCGTTATAATACATATAGGAACCACTTGTTAATTGGTATTTAAAAATTACTTACTATCATCTTCCAGCTCCCGGATTTTTCTTTTTTTAGAATTCAAAACAGCGGAAAACTGAAATAAACAATAGAGAAATCCGCAGCTAACACAATGTACACCTTCAATCACAATTCAATTGGAAAGGACATATATTTTGAATAAAAAGCTTTAAGAATGGCAGTTACCGATTTTCTAAACGTCTTGAAACTGTAGTAGATTAATTACTTGCTAGATAGAATGATATCTGTGATATTAACACTAGATGGAGTAAGACTTTAACCCTGATAACAGAAATCATTTTTATCACAATCATAAAATCTTTTGATCCATTTTGAGTAAGCAGGTCTAGATTCTTTTACACATTTAATTATGTCTCTTAACGTTTTCTATACCATAACAGATATATCTGTACCATAGAGTAGAAACAGCAAATTAACAATGAAACCAGAACATTAAATCTATTTTTAGAGAACCAATTGTTAGTATCATATGACCACAAATATAAACATTATGGAGAACATAAGTAACTATTACCTTTTCCATCAATTTGGTTTCAAGTGTTTCAAATTGTTTGACGGATTCTTCATATTTCTATAATAATTGAAAATAAAAACCATAAGCTGGAACTTTTATATCACATCTTTGTGACCTTTTGTGATCTTTGGGGGAAGTATTAAAATCCTAAGTAGATTATATTATATTAATGAAATTGAAGGATCTTCAAAGGCATCTTCAAAACTTCTGATTAGCAGTAAGCAATGTTTTATTCTCTAAACAGGAACATTATCTCTAAATAACCATCAAATCACTTACACTAGTCCACTTAATTGTTTAAATTATCTGATCTTATTAATGCAGTGCATGAAATCTATTCATTAAATTATACATGGATTAACCGTATATAGTGGAATTTCTTTCATAATGAGAAGTATTAAGGTGGAATGCTGCGAAATGTTGATGACTTAATTGGATAAATCACCATAATAAACTTTTTTTAAATTAACAATTAATAATCTAAAAAAAACAATGTGAACATAACCAAGTTTACAAACCTTAACTGCCTTTTCATTGGCGATTTTCAATTGATTTATTTCTTTGTCTTGATTAAAGATTTTTTGATGCAATTGTTTGATATGCACATCAAGGTCATTAAAAATGTTCAAAGAAAGTTGAATCTGGTCTTGCTGGATATTTGCACTGAATATACCCAAGACATTCTAAAATTATATGCTGAAGTATTGTCATATCTATATCTGATTGGGCAACTGTAATATTATAGTATCCATATAAATTATGATAAACTTTAACTTAAATCACAATTGTATAATGTGAAATTCAGAATACATACTAATTATTTGTTGTTAGAAATCATCAATATATGAACTTACAGCAAACCCTTTTATATTTCTTTTCCATGTTATTTTCAATTCCTTGTTATTACTGTTTGATATAAAAAAAGAATAAGATGAGTCAGCTCGACCAGACAATGAGTCTAGAAGATCCTCCCCATATTTTTCTTTTTTTATGGACACAGCTTTAGCACTTTCTTCAATTTCATTGGGAGTTACTTTTAAAATAAAAAAAATAAGAATAAGAAAATGTTTTTATTTGAAACATAGAAATGTTAAGTTTCCTTACAAGATAAAGACCAAATTGCAGATCCATTGGCAATTTGAATGAACCAGTTGTTATCAGCATTAACTTTTGTAATGGCATAGTAATCCGTATCAATTGCAGAAAAGAATAAGTTTGAGACATTCATTGTTAGAGAAACTAGAATTAGGAATGACATCATATTATATGGAATGTATTGTAATTATAAATATGTGATACTAAAATAAGTTAAATGAGAATATTTTAAAGTCTATAACAGTTATAAATACTTAATTGTTTAGTCATCCTGACTATTTTACATTCAAAGTTTTAGTTTAATTAAATTAAAAAATAAGGTTTTGTATTGTTTTGTAATTTAAAGTTGATAAGACAACATTTTGAAATTGTATATATTTCAGAAATATTATATAGTCATGAATAATATTAAAAATTTGAAAATATTTGTATATATATATTTATTTTGTCAAATCATTTGTCAAACTTGTTTATGTGATTTATTGGCAATAGTTGGAACTTAAGATAATATAGATTTGAATCATAAATTGTAACTGTATAAAATACTTAAATACAATTTTTACATAAAATGTTGTGTCTGAAATAGAAAATTTTTCAAAGAGCTGAATTAGCAGTTGAGTTGTAACCTAAATTATGATATATGAAAAATAATATTAGTAAACATGTGCATAAAGCAGAATGAATGAGAAATAATATTACTGACAGATCTAGTACAAAATATTTACTGTCATTCTGGAAATATTTGTTTATTCAAAATTTTGGCAATAGACCTATACATATACAGGGGTGAAAATTAAGCCTGCCCGGTTGCCAGTGGCGATTGCATTTGGTTTCAGGCGATTTGATTTATTAACCTAGGTGCCTGGCTGGCGACTTGATTTTCTAAGACAAGGTGTAGAGAAAACTCTTTTCTCTTGTTAATCTATCATTTGTTGTAATACATAGGTGTGTGTGTGTGTGGCAGGCGCTAATCTTTTCTTTCTCTGATAGTTGAATGGCACACTCACCTATAACATATGCCGGTAAAATGACCCTCCAATAGAAATAAAGATTCAACTGGCGCATTCTTGATTAATATACATAAGGTACCTAATGATAGAGAGAGTAATGTGAATATTTCTGATGATTGAGTTGCAAACAGTTGAGCCACGCGTGGTTGAGCGACTCACGTTATACCAATCATTGTTTGTTTTTAAAATCTGCAGTGATTCTTACTGGCTGATTATAAAGTTGTAGGTACACAGCAATGTGAGCATTGCAGACACAGAACATATTATATTAGGTAGTATAACTGTGAGTGCATAGCGCGCTGACAAACAATGAAGCAAGCCTCGCTGTTATAAAGTGTTGCAACTGAATTAATCAATAAGCACCCTTCAGCCAGCTCTACACTGAAAAAAGCCGAATGATGTCATAGTAGGTATTTTACTAAAAATACACAATTTTGATTTTATTGTTATTTTTGAACTATAATGCCTACAATAACTATGTTTAGTA